>CAJVQA010010973.1:0-11031 GCA_910591915.1 Cetraspora pellucida
GGTTCTTTATGATTTTCGTGATTTTGGTGATTCTTAGGATTTTTAGGATTGTACTACCTTAGGACCGCAGTAACTATCAAGGTACATTTTACCCTTTCACAACGTACAGTTCGTATCTAGCGATTTGATTGGCTGGTAGAAAGGATCGGCAAAAAATTTTCGCATACAGTTCGAGTACATAGTGTACAGTACGTATAATACTGTACGTGCACATCTCTAGCCCTGAATACTGGCAGTCCAATGGTCACGCGCACCACACGAAGTTCGATACCTCACCTACAAAATTCCGCTTTCGCGTAATCATCTAAAAAATCTTTAAGTTCGTTTATGTTAGGGTTAGTGTATAGATTAAGATTAGAGCATAGGGCCACATAGAACAAAATTTCCTAAGGGTTTATTTTTTGTTAATGCACAAAAGGCGGTTTATTGTATGAATTCGACAAAAGACCAAACTCTGATTTATTATTGGCTGTTTGTCGATTGTCACGTGACAGTGGAATTTCTTAGGTGACGCTGGGAGTAGATTACGATGGGGTCGCAGAGATAAAATTGTAATGGGTAAGAAGTTAAAGGTAGTATTAGGAATAAATGAGGTGAAGCTAAAATTGCGTAATCGAAGTAATCAATCCACGACTGATATCATATTCGATAGATATAGATTGTTTTGGTTAGGTAGTACGAAGCATCATTATATTTTAAAATAGCAACAATAGGCTGCGGTAGACACTTTGTATTGTAAGTTACGAACTTCCTTCCCATGGCAAAATAATAAAAGAACTCCGTCAATCAATCAACCAAAAAAAAAAAGATTATGCGTAAAACTGGTTTGAGGTAAAAAAAAAAAAAAAAAAAAAAGAAAAAGAAAAACAAAGAATTGACTAAATAATAATCTGATAGCATTAATAATGTTATCTTCTAATCTTTATAAGAATATTTTTTAAAATTAATAAAAGAATCTTGAAATGGAGATTTGAATAAATTTATTTATTCTTTTTCTGTAGGGTTTTTCGATTAGAAAAAGACCCGGACGCGTATCATGGCCTATATTATATATAAATTTCCAATTAACTTATTTCTTGTGAATTATATTCATTTAATACTCCAAAAACAAGTTAACCATTTAAGTATCGAGTTGGACTGAGTTCGGACTTCAAAATCCTTATCAATTACATTAAGCTTAATTTAACCTTATTAATGAAAAAGTACAACTGGTAATTGGATTTAAAGTGCTATACAGGAGTATGTACATCGTCTTGTTTTCAAGTTTCCACATCCGGAATGATGGTAACACTTATTTGAATAGTCTCATTCTGCCCAAAAATGGTATAGATGAAGATCGTAAACTTTGTTATTTCCAGAAGGGCAATTAAAGCTGCAAATATATAAATATTCCCTCTGAACGTCCTTTCTGACTGGAATTAAACTGTATTAAACATAACTATTATACAGGTTTATTGGACAAAGTTTCAAATGCGTATTATTTTTACATTTAATTTCTTATAACTAATTCACAAATTTGTTTATTCTGTAAACATATAGTATATCCAAACATGGCACCAAAAGAGAACAATTCACTTCAAGCTATGGAAGACTTTTGCAAAAACATGAATCAATGGGCTGATGGTGAGGGTGAACATCGTCGTCATGCCTTTAACCTTGGGCAGCTGCTCTTAAAGGCAAACCCAAATTCTAGGGGCAGAGATGGTTCCACTCGTGGTATATTTATCATCGGTGATCAAAGTTCTGCAAAGTCTACCACTGTAAATAGTATCATCAAACAAGTTGCCCTTCAAATGGGTGGCAATACTGTCACTAAAGTTAGAACGTGGATTGAGCATCGATACGATCCGGATTTGGAGCGTGCTGAGTACGACTTAGTATTACAAAAAGAAAGAAGAAATGAAGATCTCCTTCGCGGTGGTAACCTACAGGCATTATCCGAAAAATTCACTCGAATAAATAATACCATGGATGATACGACGGAAGCTAGGATTATCATTCGCTCGGACATTCCGTCATTCGCTATAGATTGTTGTGATAATCCGGGATTGACTCCAATAAACGAAACGATACAAAAAATAACCGATAATATTACACGTCGAACGCTGGAAAGGGTTTTAGAACGTCAGAAATCAAAAAACGATAGCATCGTGGTGTTATGCGTTTCAGCACTGTTTTTTGAGAATGCGTCTTGGCCACGTCATATGGACCTAATCGAACAAATCCATGGTGATAACTTGATTGTCCTTGTAACAAGAATGGATCAGCTCAATATTCGGAGCGTGGCGCAGGAAATTAAAGACGAAGAAGATAACAATGCCGAAGTTGCCAACCCTGAACCCATTCGCTGCAGCGCTTGGGAAATCCTCAAATGCATTCACACAAAAATTCAACGTCAAACTGGATCTCGTTCGTTTCCAGATGGTGTACAGTTTCATTATGCAGCTTCTAGCAGCGTTCGTTGGGAGGTGTTGTCTGGACCTAATGGATGGAATGCATTTGTAACATCAGAAAAAGAAAACGACAAAAAGATGCGTGAAGTTCTCGGTGTATGTGACGATGAAACAAGGAGCTTGCATAATGAACAAGCATGGCGCGACCATGGAATTGAATTGATTCCAATGGATCCAAAACAGAGATCAGAATTCGATAAATGTGTCGGAATGTCAAAATTACAAGAAAGATTACTCCAAAGATTACATGTTCACATATTAAAAGCTGCAAATGAACTTTTAGACTATACATCTGATTGGAGAAAAGCTGCAAAAATGGAGTTAGATCAATTATCAAAACGTATGAAGCTTCCCGATGATCGAGCTGAGTTGATCACTCGGTTTTGCAAACAGTTTATATTAGTATATCAAACTTTGTTTGCTTCACCATTGTATTCTCCGACGATTAATGCAGACCCTTGGTTAAAGGAATTCGGGGAAGGAATCAAAAAGGGACAAGAAAACAGTGCGGGATACGGATGGACTTCACGAGATATGTGGGAAATTTTCGAAAGTTTAAAAGACAGCGATGGATATGCGGAATTTCCACCTCAAGAATTTCGGGATCAAAACTTTAATACCTACATGGATGATCTTGATAAATATGTTAAACCTGCTGAAGATAATTTATATACAGCACAGATGTTAATACAACGACTGACACAAGAATTCACCATGCGATCAACTTTGATTCATCTACGTGACCTTGATGTTAGATCTTTCGTTCCACGTCAAGTACAATTGAGGACGTCGACCCAATTGAGTTTCGGACAGGCTGTAGATCAAAAGATTAGCGAGGACTATAGTCAGATTTTCCATAAACACGAAAAGAGGAATTCTAGCGGTCATCATTCACACGAGGTACACGGAGGTAATCAATGGGTATCTGTACTTGGAGCTCTATGTTTATTGCTGCATGCAGAATATACTATCCGTATTATGCGTGATACGATATTCTCTTCCTTGTTACAAGCACAAAGTGATGATCCTATGCATGGTATTCTTGTTTCAAAATTTGAGCAATACTGGAAATTGAGAAAAGATAAAACGATGGACCAACAACGTGAATCCAATACAGAAAATCAGATTGCAGCGATAATGCTGAGCATGCGAAAGAAACAAGGTTCAAAAAAATTTCTTTCAACGAAGTATAAAGTAGCACCCATTGAAGATATATCATGGGCAATCTATGCCATGTTCTTTGAGGACCCATATTATCATTTTAAAAAGACATTAGATGAACGTACCGATCTGTTGATGATGACACATGCCACTTCTCTTGTCCACTTTTACCAATTGAGTGGAATTTGCGTGCATCAGGATGAAGAATACCTGATCAGATGGGCGGTGGACAATCCGAATTCGTCGTACGCGAGGGCATTTCTAATTCGGGAATTTGATGTCAAGGACAGTGTAGAAGCTTTAATTAATGTAGTAAATCAATTAAAATCACAAAACTCGGAAATTGACAGTACAGAACTGTTAGAAAATATGTTAAACTCAGGAGCTGACATAATTAATGATGCCGTTGCTAAGAAAGTTAAATTATCTCCCACTTATTGAGGAGCCTCAAAATATCGCAGATATGGGTATGAATCCAGATTCATTTCCAGAGACAGAGAGCAAGACAAATGTTACTAGCAAAGAAGAAGATACCGTCAATTACGTATATAGGCGTCGTTTGACTATGGGAGTTACGAGCAGTGTTATCGACACTACTCAACAACTTGCTAAATCTCAATACGAGTATAGTCACCAACAAACTGCACCAACCTTACAACGAGAATTACTCGGTCGTGTCGCATCTTTGATGCTTGGATATGGATATCCTTATCATCCTGATGCTCGTCCTTCATCAAAGTGGTATCTCTCACCGAGAGTGATTGTCCAATTTCTATTAGCCAACGAAGATATTTTTGTAGGTGATAAAAACATGCCAAACTCTCTTGAAGATTGGAACGCTTTACTTGATCCTCGGATGTTGGAATCGCCGATTGTCAAACGCATCCTTTTCTTGTGCAACCCTACCGAAAACGATGATTACGATCCTAGAACAGTGTCTCATTGTATCAAACAACTTGAAAGGAGCAAACCTAGCGATATGGATGAATATATAATCGAGCTTCTTGCCAGTGACCGGTTTAACTGGCAACCTGATCAAGAGAACCTATATATAAAAGTGGATCATTTAAAAAATGATATAGTCAAATTTAGTAAATGGCATGATTATATCGAAGCATACAAAAAAGTTGCAGAACCGGTTTTGCTACGTAATGAGGACCTAGAACCCGAAATAAATTTTGAAGAGAAGGAAGTAATTACTGAGCTTGATGTCTATGAAGACAATGAAATTTAAAATTTTTAAGTTAGCCAGAATTCATTACCTTTTTTCTTATTAACTTAAAAATTACAGTGTTGGCATTTGGACTAGTTGAAGATAATATATGCAGTTTGTTAATTGGATATTTTGACTATCAATTCAAATACTATGGACATGGTCCAAATACTAACATTGAGTAATTGTATATTGTGCTATTAAATAATAAAAATGTTGTACTTATACTAAACTATCTTGCTACCTTCGTTTATTTTGTGTTAAATAATTTCTACTCATCGTCTGTTCGAGGAACTAAAGTGCACTTCCGTCAAGCGAAGAAGTTAGCGATGTTAATCGAACTATATGAGAAGTTCCAAACCCAATGCGATTACCAATTATCACAGTTCAGGACGTCCTAATAGTTGAGTAATATTACTAGAATAAGCACGTTCATATAATGTTTACAGTACAAAAGAACTTAAAAACTATATTTATCTATGTGATATCAATGTAACTGAATAAACACATATATTATAAGGGTCGAGATTCATCATTGCCATTATCGTTATAAAAGTTTATATACATACATATATAAGAAAAAAAAACTATGGATTATATATTAAAGACCTGCAACGGATGGTTCAATAATGGGGTTAATAGATGCATAGCGAAAATACATGTAATAATAAACGATTTAACATTGCATTGAGGCAGACTGTTTTAATTTTCAAGTTTTATTCGTAAAAAAGAATTAATAAATAGAAACTTGGTATAGATTGAATTCATTTAATTTATATAAAATTACGTCAAATTATTAATAGTTATTGTGCAGAGGCAATATTTTAACTACTGTATTTAAATTTTCGTTTCTGCCCAATAATAAAATTATTAGATAGATAAATCGAGGTAAGCTACCGGATAAATAGTAATTATTAAAGAAGCCACAGTATTAACACCAAATATTTTATTATTTTTTTATTTGCTACATTCTATCTTAAATTTATGGCTAAATTTCTCTCCAATCTAAATCAAAATAAAGGTGTTAAGTATAACCTTCTTTTTTAAAAAAAAGGATGCATTTTGTTGAAACTTACGCAAACAGCGTAATTGTCATCAGTGGCCAAATTTGTAGGAAGTGTATACTGTAACTTTTGATCTTTCAAATTACACGCTTCGGTAATTGTCAGGAGTTTTTTAAGATTTTTTTCGTTGTCACCTTGGTATAAATACATCGGTTGCTTTTCGGGACCTTCTTGGCTTTCAATTGTCCACTTGACTTCTAAAGGTTTTCCACATTGTGCGATGGTTTCTTTGAAAAGAGAAAATTAGAATTTTAAATATTTTAAGCTTTCTATTTTTTCAATGCTTTGTACCTGAATTCGGCATAGTAACGTAAGGTACTGAGGCGAAGGTCATGGAAACAGCAAAGAAAAGAGAAAAAGCAATCAAAATAATGGATTTCATTTTATATCGTAAAGTTGTGCTTTTTTCGTGTGGTTTTTTCTAAAGTCGTGTTAGAAAAAGAATTTCTCTAAGAATTTTAAAAGAGTGCTAGTTATTTTCTTACTACATAATCCTTACAAACGTTTCTTATACTTTTTTTTCTTATACCAACTTCAAGATAAATAACGATTTTTATCTTTGATTTTAGCCTTGATTAATTTTACCTATAATACTTTAATATATGATAAACGTACTAATTGTGTGATATTTTTGATATTAAATGAGTCGGTCAAGAATACGTAAGTCACGTATATATGTAGGAAAATAATAACAGAGTTGCTCTAGTTGGAATTAGATCAGAATTTTGACAGCTAAAAACATTTTCAAAGTTCATAGTAAATATTGTTCATTGATAGAGAATAATGCTTATAATCAAAGGAAGAGCAAAATACAGGACTTGATGAGCATCATGGGGATCCTGTTACATTAGTAAGATCCTTAACAATTCTAATTAGCCGGCCATATAGGCACAGGCATTATTTAGGAAGATTATTATAATAATGGTGGGAATAATATTTACAGGATTCGTAATACTGTTGTTAGACGAAACTATTTTTGGTAAATGGCGAAAGTCGAAACTAAACTCGGCGAAAGTTGAAACTGGCGAAACTCCGGCGAAGTGTCGAAACTATGGCGAAACGTCAAACTCTTGCGAAACCTCCGGTAAAGTTAAAATCCCTGGAGAAAGTTAAACACAGCGAAGATCAAATATTGGAAAGACTGAGCCATGTGGTGAATCAAAATATTTTGCGTGTGGCTATTAAAAATGTACAAAAGCAATAAACAAAGCGATAATCTTTCATTTGTATTTGAGTACTATTAAAAGAAAACTAGACTTCAGGCTTTTGAACTTATAACAAATCAATTCAGCGCTTGAAAATTCAAAGTTTGAAATCCTGTTTTCTTTTAGTAGCGCCTATGTATTAATATTATTTGTATAAAATAAATATACTATTATATTGTTAAGATTTTTTTCTTTAGCATTTCATAAAGATAGATCACACAAATTGCCTACGTATAAAAATTTGCATTCTATTTAATTTTCTCCACTCTCCCAGTGTATACGCTTTCTTACCTTTGTTAATATATTTTATCATGGCTCACCCACTTTTCATAAAAGTCTTAAACGTATTATCTTACATTTTTTTTTTAACTGCGAATATTTATTCTGTTTTCGAAGGCGATGGGGTATGTATTTTTTTTTTAATCAATAGCTTTTATTATGCTCTTTTCAAAAATAGGCTCAGTTTTACAACTTTCATTATTTTATGTTTGTCAAATTTAGATAAAGTTTATTTTACATTGTTAATGAATTTACTACTTATAAAATAGTATAAATCGAAAAACAAAAGGCTCTATTACATTAAAAGTATACGATTTGCTCTATATTTTTTAAAAAATTTAGACCATTAATTATTATACTAGCTCAAGAGAAAAGCGTACCGAAAGTTGATTTTATCCGGACTTTCATAAAAAATATTTATCGAATTAATGTTTGATTGATGCATAATTTTCTTGTATTTTCCAAATTTTATAGAGTCAATCTCCTTATCATGGATCCCACAAAACTTACATCTCTCCAGCTCCTTTTGTTTTTGGTGTTTGGGGTCTTATTCACTTTTTATTAGGAGGCTTTGGTAAATGACTAAATCACTTGTTAATCTATTTTATTCTTTAACTTACATATTCAATTGGTGCTCAATTACTATCTTTAACTGTTTTTTTCTCCCTTAGTTATTTATCAATTCTTTCCTGCTGCGAATGATGTCGTTGTTGATGGTATCCATTGGCACTTTATCGGAATCTCGCTACTTAATGGTTTGTGGTTAGCTTCATGGGTTCGTTTTTTTTTTACCTTTTAAAATTAATTTTACTTATCTATTAGCTGCATCACTCGTATGAAAGCTCATTGTAAATCTTGTGTTCAATCCTTACTTATTTATCTATTAGGAAGCCAATTATCTAATTATTTCATTCATTGCCATCTTACTCACATCTGGCCAAATTTCCTACGTCTACGCCATGCTCAAAAGGCAACAATTTGCACCTGCAAATTTGGTCGACAAACTTTTGATCCATGTTCCTTTCTCTTTATATCATGCATGGATTGCCGTGATTCTAGTACTTAGTGTTTTCGCTATCATCACTCCTGAAAAAACTGATGATGAGCCGATCGTTCTTGTTAAAATAGTTGTTGTAATCGCATTACTTATACTTAAAGGCCTATCTGCTACTTACATTGAAGCTGGTAATGATATTGCTGGTGCTAGCGTCATTGCCTGGACCTTAGTTGGTATTTTTGTCGAGCAAGAAGATCCAGTTATCCATTGGTCTGCTCTCATTCTTGTCATCTTTTCAACAATTCATATCATCATAGGTATTGTTAATCTTTTCCGTAAAAACAGAGGAAGCGAAGAGTACGTACCGACGGTATGATTAAGTACGTATATGTCATAAATTAAATTTGTGTTAGATTAAAATTAAATATTAGATTGGGTAAAAGTTTATGCTAGAAGTAGTACATGTTACTCCGTTAATATGGATTAAGACTAGTTTTTACAGTAGCACTATCAAAGATCTGTACTACCTTTTTACTAAGTTCTTCCCAAATGAACTTCTTGTTTTTCAATTTCAAAAAATTTATATAATCACAAGGACTTATCTAAAGTTTGTTTTTTTAGTTTCAAGGGCGATCTTGCCTGTGTGTCTTTTTATTATTAGTAATATAAGATTACATATTATATACAGGGTATATCAACAAAAGTACAACTAGTCACACATATAACTTTAGTCATTATCTAATTAAGGATTCCACCCATAGGTTACCTACTAGATGTCATACCTGAGACCCACCTGTGAGTCACCTATTTAAACTTACTGATTTTTAATACTTATTGCATATATACATAATGTATATTACTATTATTGTGACAGAACAGGTTAGAGTTATCTAATTATTATTTATATCTAAGTATCATCTTATTGGATATTACTAACTATCCATAGTCTTTTGAATTTACTCTTGATGCAAACTTACTAAGTATAGTATCAAGATTATCCTTTAGATTTATCCAATTTTAGTAGATCTTGTAACTATTAGAACTGATTTGGTGTCAGAAGTGTTCGAATTTTAGTAAATCCATTTTTTTTCATAGTTTCTTTTTATATTTATCATATTACTTGCTAGTGTGTCTTCTCTCTATTTTTGATATGTTTATTGCTTCTCTTGTATCGAGCATCAACTCTTTATATTATAAAATTTCTTTTCAGAAACTTCCTTATATACTGATTTTCTAATCACATAAATTTAGTTACAGGGTTTCATGTACATTTATATGCTTCTGTAGATTACATAGTTTTGTCTTCAGCTAGAATTGAACTGTTGACCTTGTCTGTAAAAAGAGAAGTGCCTAAACCACTAGACTATGAAACCCTATCCTAATCTTATCTAAAGTTTGTACTTGATACTAGTTTGTATTTCTTTATATAACATCATACTTATGCAGATATCTTATAACCTGTTAGTTATGTTAGTGTGATCATTATTACTAATATTTTAATTTAATTATTAGAAACAGTTGTTATAATACAAATATTATATAGATAATTATCTAAATTTTTATTATTAATAAGATCTGAACATCCAAGCTGTTACTTGAAAGGTTGATAACTTATTTATTTTATTAAGTTATCACATCCAATACTTATATTTTTTTTTATAAATCAACTAATATATAATACATTTACTTAAAAATAAAGTATATTGTTTTAAAATTATATATAAACTTAATAATAATTTTATATATATATATTTTTTTGATATTAAGATAACCTTTTTGGTCTTTTGATTTTATTAATATTTTTGTTGGATATCATAATAAGCATACAATTAGTTATATATGTAACTTTTTATATTACTTATTTAAAAAGTTTACTTGAAGGTTCTTTACTAATTTTTATATTTAATATCTTTATTTAAGTATTTTATTTAAATCCTCTAATCTGAAACTTTTGAATTAATTTCATTAAATTATTTGACTCAAATCCTCATCTTAATCTTAGAACTATAATTCTAAAAACTATTTTTATTCTTAAAATTAGTGACTCTATGAACCAAATCAAACTGAACTTTTAGACAAGTTTAAGTTTAGTTCAGTTTTTAAACCAAACTCAAACTTGAACTTTTTAAAAACTAATATTCAGTCTAAGTTTAATTTCAAACTTTTTAGATAGGTGGTTTAGTCTAAAGTTCAGTTTGAAAGTTTATGAACACATTTAGGTTTGAATATCTATTATATGAAATTTATTTATTCCTTATACTGCCTAGTAATTTCAGAAAAATTTACCTATAAGATAGTATAAGAGATAATTCAATAAAACTTATCTAATTAATTATATAAATTAAATCACTAGTAAGTAAAAAAATATTTTGTAAATTGAATTTATAATATATAATTAAATTTTTCTAAATTAATTATATAAATTAAATTATTAGTGGATGAATACAGAATTATATAAGATTTTTGCTAATTAAATAGCCCTAAGGAACTAGTCTCAAAGGAACATTTAGTTAGCAAAAATCTTATATAAGTATTGCAAATTAAATTTTATATCTGAATTTATAAAATATATATTCAGTTTTAAAGTTTAATTTGGCAACACTTAGTAGGCCAAATAATTATATAATAAATTAGTTTTTTAAAAAAAATTTAGTATATT
>CAJVQA010010974.1:0-11029 GCA_910591915.1 Cetraspora pellucida
TTGCACACTTACCTTGTACAAGTCATATGTAATGCATTGACCAAAAACACAATAAAGGCAGTAGCTACCAATAACATTAGCTTTATAATAAAAAAAAAAAAAAAAAAAAAAAAAAAAAATTAAATATTTAAATAAAAAAATTTAATCAATTGTTAAATAATCTTAAAATTATTTATATTTTATATTATAAAATTATTATATTAAAATAATTCTATAAAATTAAAAATTGGCAATAATATTTAACAATTAAATATAATTTTTTTTATTTAAAAAATTTAGTAAACTATAAGTTTGAATTATTAATTACTTACTAAATAAATTGATAGGTTAATTAATATTGAATAGGTTTTTGAATTATTATAAAACTAAACTATCATGTATAAAATTTCTGAAAAATCTTAGCAGCTATGAAGGTTTTGTACTTCTTTAGTTTATGATTTATTAAAAAATAAGTAGAAGGATAAGTGATAGTCAAAAAAAGTTAACTAATGTTTTTTTTATAAACACAAAAATTTATTAACAATTCTTTTATTAAAAGTTAAATAATACTAAAAACAGAGTAATAAAATTAGATAGTATATAAATTATACAGTGTTTTCAAAAAGATTTGTTTGTAAAATATTTAGTTTATTGGTTTGCATAACTTATTTATCAAATTTTGGTTATTTTTTATATATAAATTCATTACATATAGATTAATAGATATACTTGAATGCAAATATAAGATATACTTGAATGCAAACATAAGATAAACTTAAATGTAAATATAAATAACATCATATTTGTGATAACTAATAATAGCAAAAACATAAATTTTAGACTCAAAAATTGATAATCCAATACAGATTAATTTGTTTATTTATTTATATTTAATATTTTTTTATTGTTTTTATAAAATTTTTAATTAAGTCATATTATTTTATTTTTTTATTTTTGTATAATTTTACATATCTATAATTTGTAATAGGTTAAGATACTAATTTTAATTATCATTTGATTATATTTCCAAAATAAGACTTGATTATCAAAAACTATTAAAAAAATTAATTTATAAATTTAAAAGTTGCTTTTAACATTAACTAAACAAATATTTATATAAAATAAAAACTTTTAAAATTAATTATTTTAAGTAAAGAAAACAATATTTTATTAAAAACTCTTTCTGTAGATCATTTTACTAAAATTAGACAAAAGAAGAAAAAATTTTATATTGAACATAGAGCAATAACTACTAAATAAACTGATCTTGGACCATTAATTAAACTTGTTCTATATAGTAAACTTGACCTAAAAAAGGTGCAAATCTCAAGAAAAAATTTTTATTAGCAGCTTTAAATTACAATAATATCGAAAACAGCACTGCAACAAACAACTTACAATTTAGTGAAAATAGTCCTAAGAATCTTTACATTTTTACTAACTCAGCATATAAGCATAAGATAGCAGCTCTAAAAAATAACAAAAAAACTACAAATAACTTACAAACCAACCTACCACAAACTCTGAACCAAATAACCTCTCAAGGCATTTTTTTTTCTTTTCCATTAGCCTATTTCACTAAAAAATCTACTAGTTTAAGTAATTCTATATCTACAACTTTAATTACTAATCCTCCTATTGAATATGCAAAAGAATTCATCAATAATACTATAAAAGATCTATCTAAACTTATCTTTACAGTTACTTTTCTTATTCCTAGTTTTGCTGACAAATATATCTTTACTGTAGATCTTACCAAATTTGGTCATATATCTAACCTTACTACATTTCCAACCCAATGGTTATACAAATACAAAGAACTTCCCAATCAATACTTTTTGACCTTACAACAACAAGAAAAAACTTTGTAAATATTAGTGCCAAACATTTTAGAAGTAAACGCAGTTATGATCTTAACTTAACAATTCAGTTATATGAAAAAACCCAAAAGAAATTCAAAACACCCAAATTTAATAAAGATCTCCCACTTATACCATACAACATGATCACAGGACTTGATACAAAAGATGAATGATTACAAACAAACAACATTTCACAAGATGATGAGCTTACATTCGATCTTACTACTAGTCCTGCAGCAAATATTATACAAACACAGGCATTAGTTACTATATTACACAATATTGCTTAAGCAACATAAGATACCAATACCAAAAGAAACAAATGCCTTTCTGTCTCACAATATAATCCTGTCAAAACTACTAGACTTACAACCAAATCTTCCAAAATCCAATTAACAACCAATTAACATTAAAATAAAAAATGATCTAAGTTCCAACCACTTAATATACAAACAATACCTAAACCAGAACCATCCAATGCTCAGCTACAGCATCACCAATCTCTATAACCACAATATCTGACAACCTTGATAACACCAGACCTACATATAGCCAAATTACTCAAAAACAACTTAACATATCTAGGTTCAATGATATTGATAACTCAGAATAGACAGAGACTATACAGGCCAGAATTACTGAACAAATTAATACCTTATTTAATTAACAAACTTGGTTATATGAAAAAATTGCTAAAGCACTTCAAACACCAGCTGCTATTTAGGATTTTATTGATCATAAAATCATTATCATACCAACTGAATTTGTAATTCTATCTGCACTTTTTTTTAAATTTAGATACCTTGTTACTAGGTTCTTCACTAACTTTATCAAAAACCCAAATACTACCCTTGCACATTAAAAGAATATACTAATCTATACAATAATGCCCTAGCTACATATAAACAAACTAACCAAATTACAATTAAAGATGCAACTATATGCAAAACTATTAATACTATGCTTAAGCAAATGCTTATTGCACAATATAAATATTGCTAATTTAGTTCCAATATGATTAATAAGTGATTTCCAAAAGTTACTTGTAAATTTAGCATCTTGGTCAGAGATAATAACTTTAGATAATTCATGGTTTTTAAAAATAGTTAAAAAGAAAATTTTAGCAACTTCAGATACAGTAATAGTAGTATATGTAGGTTGAAAATAAGCTCTTTTAGTTAATCTATTAACAAAAACTACAATAGCATCATGTCCCAGTCATGTAGTAGGTAAAGTCTATAGTAATTTGTTCCTATTTTGTTGTAGAAGTTGTTAATGTTTCAAGTAATCCAGCTGATTGTGGTTACTATTTTTATTACATTGGCAGAAGTCACAAGTTAAAACAAATTTCTTGACATCCTTGCTCATTTTTGGCCAAAAATAATCTCATCAAATTGTTTCATAAGTTTTATCAATTTCAAGATGTTTTGCTATTTTAATATTATAATATTTCTTCAATAATTTAGTTTTTAATTTCTTATCTATAAGAATAGCTAGGCATTGGTTCCCTTTTTAAATAAAGCCTATTGTTCCTTAACTTATAATGTCAAGCACAAGCTTGTTTTTTGTCATTTGAGTTAGCATTTTTTAAAGTTTTGTAGATAGAAGCAAAGTAATTGTCCTCAAAATATTTTTTCTTAAAGTTTATAAAATAAAAAGAAATAACAGAAAGATTAGCCAAATGAGGTTGTCAAAATAAAGCATCAGCTACAACATTTGTTTTGCTAGGCCTATATTTGATATCAAAGATGCAAGATTGTAAAATTTTAAGCTAGCAAGCTTGCCTTTATGAAAGATTATTTTGAGACTTAATATATTCCAAAAAAGCATGATTAGTAATTACAATAAACTTTTGATCTTCAAGATAAATGCATCAAAGTTTAATAGCATAAACAATAGCTAATAATTTTTTTTCATGAACAGCATATTTTTGTTCAGCAGAAGAAAGTTTGTGAGATTTATAAGCAACAGGTTGTTTATCCTTCCCTTGGTTTTAATTAAGAACAGCTCTAATAGCAAAGTCAGATGCATCTGTAGTTACTGTAAAAGGTTTAGTAGAATCAGAAAGAAGTAGATTCATGTGAAAATAAGATATAATTTAAGTTGGTCAAAAGCTTTTTATTCTACAAATAATCTTGAGTTTTGTGTAGAAGTTTGGTAAGAGGTGCAACAATAGCAGAGAATTCTTTAACAAATTTCTAATAATAACTTGCAAGTCCAAGAAAAGATTGAAGTTCAGAGATGTTGAAAGAAATAGGCCAATTTTTTATAGCATCAATTTTGTAAGTATCACCAGAAATTTTTTCAGCAGAAATGTAATGTCCCAAGTATTCAACTTTTTGTTTAAACAATTCATATTTACTAATTTTAGCAAACAGATGATTTTTTCTTAAAATACTAAAACTTGCTTTATGTGATTAAAGTGTTCATGTTTGGTTTTATTATAAACAAGAATATCATCCAAATATATGATAACAAATTGATCCAAAAATTCCCAAATAATATCATTCATAAGAGTCATAAAGGTAGCAAATGTATTGGTTAAGCCAAAAGGTAAGATTAAGAATTCATAATGTCTATATCAAGTACGAAAAGCAGTTTTAAAAATATTCTCTTCCTTAATTTGAATTTAATAATAACAAAAGTAGAGATCAATTTTTGAAAAATATTTTGCTCTTACAAATCTATCTATAAGGTCTTTAATACATAGTAAAGAATAGTGATTTTTAATAGTAATTTTGTTTAAGGCTTTGTAATCAATACACAACCTTAAAGTTCTATCCTTTTTATGAACAAAAAGAACAGGAGTACCAAAAGAAGAAGTACTTGGATGGATATAATCTTTTTATAACAAATCTTCAAGTTGTCTTTTAAGTTTATTAGTTTTATTATAGGATAGCCTATAGATTGGTCGATATGAAGATTTAGCATCAGGTGTTAATTTAATAGTATAATCAAGACTTCGTTTAGGAGGTAGGTTGTCAGGTAAAGTTTTAGAAAACACATCTTTGTACTGAATAATTAATTTTTGAACTTTAGGTTCAAACTCATTTTTCTTGTTATTTGAAGTATCCTAATATACTGCAAATAATTTAGTATTAGTAAAAGCTTTAGCAAGTTGTTGATGAGAAATATAAATAGAGTTGCAGTTAGAATTAGAAAAAGTAAAGCTTAAGTTATCAGACTTAGCAAAAATAGTTTTAGAGCCATATTGAAAAGTAAGTGTATTGGTTCTCCAATCAATGGTAGAGTTAGCATGATATAACCAAGGCTTTCCAAAAATAGCATTATATCATTGTAGAGTAATAACTTGAGCTTGGATTCCAGAAGTGTAGTAGGTTTCTAATTCCAAGTTTTTAATATTTACAATTTGTTTGGTTTCAGTTTTTCTTCTATTAGCAAGTTCCACCATAATAGATTTAATGTTTATAGTTGTAATGTTGTTTTGTTTAATAAACTTTATATCAATAAATTTTCAAGAAGCATCATTATCCAACAAAATTTTTGCAGAATAACCATTAATTTTTCCTTTAAAACAAATTAAACATTTCTTGTTTTCCTCAATATTTGTAAATTTAATTTTCTCAATTTTTAAGAGGATGCTACAAATTCCTCTTCTATAATAACAACCTTAGCTTTACTACCCTTTTTACATTTTCTGATATAGTGTTCTTTTATGCCACACTTGTAACAAGTTTCTTTTTTAAATTCCTTTTTTGAATTATTGTTAAAGTTTTTTTTATAGATTTTAGAAGAATCAAGTTTTATAGATATAGTACTATTACTTTTGATGCTTGTATGATTAGACAGAGTAGACTTGAAGTATTTTTCTTGGCTTCTAGAAGGTTTTTCCAATCCAAACATAACAGTATCATACCTTATTGTATATTTATTAGTAGCTATTAAAGCTTCAGATACTCTAAATGCAACTTCCATCCTTGTTGCAGGTTTTAATCTATCAATATAATAAGAAACTTGGTCCAAGGCACCTATATCAGTGATTTGATCTATAATATTTTAAAATTGTGTAATATAATCTCTTATATTTTCAGTTTGTTTAAGCTTTTTAAGCTGTTAATGAAGATATTGTTGATAGTTAGGAGATTAAAAAGTATTCTTAATGGAGTTGAGTCCTATAGCTTAGTTATTAAGCTCTTATCCCCCACAGACAAGATCAACAGTTCGAGTCTGACTGAAGATAAAATACTATATAACCAAAAATAGAGCCTATAATCAGATGCGAAGCCCTGTGGAAGTCCAAGTGAAGGTACATATTTGATCTAAGGAATTTTCAGAAGGAAATCAGTATGACAGAGCATGGGCACTACTATAGTAAGAAATGTGGAGAATGTCATTAATGTTTGTAAAAAGGATTGGCCTTACCTAATATGGAATCACTTCTGGTGTTATAAATCCAAATAGGTGTAGTCATGGGATCTACTTCTATTCAGTAGAGTTTGCATCGAGAGTAATGTAGACCTAAGATCCATTATTAAAAAATTAAGTTAGTACTACAGAAAAAACATTAAAAATCTGAGACTTTAAATAGGAAACTCATAGGCCAGTTTCAGATATAGCAATTAGTAGGTAACTAGTAGGTGAAACCTTTAAATAGACAATGATTAAAGTTGTACAAGTGGCTAATTGTAGCCTTATTAATATGCAAAATGTAATACCCCCTACAATATTTGTAAGTTATAAGTCTTAATAAAAAAATCATGAGCTATAGACATTGCTCTTTAAAACTGAAAAAAAAAAAAGTATCTTTAATTGCATTTGCAAATCCATCCCAATCAACAAAAGGAGGTTGGTTGTTATTTGAGACAATTCTATTCAAATACCAATGTAAAGCAACATTTTTAAAATCTGTAGTAGCATAGTGGACCTGAGTTGGTTCATCTGTAAGTTCTTGAACCAAAAAAATTGTTTGTATTTATAATAACCAAATTACTACATTTTTAGTAGGTTCTTCTTTGAATGTAGGAATTTTTACATTATTTTCTCCTTGTTGTTATGTTTGAGGTTATTGAACTTGACCAAGTTGTTGTGTTAAAGCAGTTTGTATAATAACAAGTTGTCCAATAGCAGTTACTAAGTCTTGCAAAGTTGCCATTTTGTTTAGAAAAATTATGAGAAAGAAGCTAACAAAAAATAAAAAAAACAAGTGTAAAACAAAGAAAAAGATAGTATAATATAAAAATAAAGTATGTGTAGTATGGTGAAAAGCTTTCTGCTACTACCAAGTTATAAAGGTTTTGTTATTTGAAGTACTTTATATGTAATTTTGCCAATAAAAATACTTAAAATTTTATTAAAAAAATCTTGCCAAGTTTAAATAAATTTTAAAGGTACATAAGTTTAAGAATAAAAATACATTAAAAACATAAGTTTAGTTCACTCATAAGACTTACTAATCTATTTGGAAGAATCTGACATATAATTAATAATAAATAAAAATAAAAATAGAAAATAAATATAAATCATTACAAATCAAAGTTGATCATTAGTACACATGTTAATCACATCATTGATAAGCAAAATTGTACTATAAGGTGAAGTAAATGAGTTATAATAATACTTATCTATCTATGTTATATTTGCTAAATTAATCCTAATTATATTTGATAAACTAATAAACTAAATATAGCTAAATTAATTATAGTAATTAGCATATAATTATAAAAAGACTTAGAAAAATAATAAAAAAGAAAAATTACAGAAAAATTATAGTATTGTTACAGCTACCTAATGCTAGTTAGTACTCTTAGAACTATTTAATCTTTAACAAAAGACTTACTAAAGCCTGCTATGTTTTATATATGCTAATCTAATTTTATACAATATACTATAATTACCTAATACTTGCAATTATAGAAGTTATTTGTTAACTGCTATGTTATACTATTTCTACTTTTGTAAAGTTACTAGAACTTAGTATTTATCTTTTTAGCATCTTCTTTATTATTTTCTACTATTCATATTACAAAATTGATAGATTCTCCAAATTTCCAATTTAGATAACCCAGTATAGTATATCTTAATATCTTTTTCTTTTAACAATTTTAGTAAACTGATTGGTAATATGCTTCTTTATACATCTTTATCATCTAGTTTATCTTTCAATTTCTATAAAAATGTTTTGTAAACTTCAACCAGTTCAATAATACTATAAAAATCTATAATACCTTTTTATTTAGAAATTTTTAGGTAAGTTTCTGATTTCTTATTTTTTAGTCTTTATGTCCAGTAATCTTATTATGAATTTGTACCAAAGCCTTATATAATATAGTTATTAATATTTTTTTATATACATATAACATTATACTTCATATATATACTTTAAGTTTCTAATGACATGTGTAATCCAACTTAATACATCTAAGGTTTCAAATTTATAAATCCAATTGATTAACAGAAAACAGTTATTATAATATAAGTTAATTTCCAAATTTTATCATAACTGAGATTTGAATATTAGATCTGCTATTTAGAAGATGACAATCCAACTACTATACTAAAATTACTATCCTTTGAAAACCATATTGTACAAAACTAATATAATAGAAAAAAGATAACAATATTTTATAATATACTAGAAATAAATAACAAAGATCTATATAAACTAACTATAATAATATATACTACATTAACAGATATTAATTACATAATATAACTTGCAATTTATATAAATTATTAAGCTTAAAACATATTAATCCAAATACTTATTTACTATTTAGTTATACTTAACATAAAATTTATATATAGCTTAACTATTAAATACTTTATAATTATCCTATAAACAACATTTTATATTATTATTATTTTTTTTATTTTAATTTTTTTTTTTAAGAGAGGTCTTTCCTCTTGTCCTTTATTTCAGTAATATATAATTAAGTTCATTAGTACAAATTGATACATTAAACTAAGGGAGTAGGGGTTAGAGCTAATTTACTTTCAACCTATTCTTAGCTAGAATGGTTAAGAGATCTCTAGTTTATGGGTTCATAAGAGAAGATGTTTAATTAAATTGTATAAATTTATAAAGCTATATTGTATATTGTCTATCTATAGAAGTTGTAGATGTGGCATCCATGTTTTCAACAGGAGTTGGTGAAAGTGAAGAGTGACATTAAAGGTGTTGTCTGCTTGGTTTTCATATGTATTTATATATTTATTTTGTAATTCAGTAATATATATTTGGAAGCAGGTTTGGTTTTTTCTTTAATGGTTCTAAGTTGGATAAGTGGTCAGATATAATTCCTATTGGAATTTTTTGTTTTATATGAATGTCTTGAATTTCGTGAGCTAAGTCAGATGTTATAAACGATTCAATTTTGTTGTCTTCACAAATTTTGGTAATTGCTTCTTTTATTATTTTTTTTAGTTCTACTTGATTGTAGGGGTAGGTTAGCAAGTAAAGAATGTCTTTTGATATATTAGGACATTTTGCACAACATGGATTAGTATGGGATTTTGGGTTTCTGTTATGTAAAATTAGATAAGTCGAAAGTTCTAAAGTTAAATTTTTAACTTTAAATGTTTTTAGTAAAGATTTTTTAGTATTGTGTTTCAAATTAGAAGTTTGTTTTAAAAGTTCAGATATGCAAATATAAGTATTCAGTTAATGTTTGAAAGACATCTTGTAATATTTTTAATACAGTTTTGATTGTTCCATAATATAATTGCTTAACATGTTATAAAATTTTGAGTATTTGATAGATTGTGTAAGTAGTTGGTATGTTTAATATATATGAAGTAATGTATTATTAAGTACTTTGCTTAGAATTAAGTTTGTATAAAATTGGTATAATGCATCTTTTATGTTGATTTTTTCTTCTGTTATGTCAATTAGAATTTGTAAGTTTTTCATATTTACTATGATATTTAAGAGATTGATTATGTTGTTGAAATGAGTTTTCCTGAGTTTTTGTCTTAGCTCCAGTTGAGTCAAGAGTATTGTTGTAATTTTGTTTTTAATTGTATTATTGTCTGTTAAAATTTTAATGCTTGTTTCTGCAGTTATACTGTAAATATTATTGCTAGCATTGTCAATATTGTATAAGTTAGAGAAGAAAATGTCTGATTTGTGCAATGCCAAGTTTGCTCATCATGTAAAAATGCAAGTTGAGTAAATGTTATATTATGTTTGCTTGTTTTTTTGTAATTTGATGTTAATATAAGTATTAGTTTTTTTGAAAAGATGTTTGTTGTAAAGATTTTCTATAGTTCTTCTTGCTTTCTTGCAAAGGCTTGAATAAATCTATAGTTAGTATGATATTTTTTTGTTAGTAGCTGTAGTTTTTGCTCTTATTTAATTTGGTTGATTTTTTGTTGAGAATATAAGCATTTCAGGTTTGCATGAATTCATTTATAGCAATCAACTTGTATTTTGAAAATTATCTGTGTTGAGGTTGTAAATAACAATGAGTTGTTTTAAGTTTTGGATTTTTAAGTTTACATTCAAAGCATGGAATAAGTTATTATTTATTTAATGGATAATCATTGTAGTGTCTAATTCTAGCTAAATTGTTATTAATGCTTGTTATTTTGCCAAAAATTTGGAATTTTGTAATTATTTATTGAGGATAAAGGTTGTTCATATTAATAAAGGTTTATAAATTGGGGTATCGAAGTGTTGTAAATGAGTTTGATAAAGAGTTTATATTATCAATAATTATTTTGAACTATTTTGATGTTTTTCCTCTAGGTATCTTTTGTATATTATAATGAAATACTCTTCAGTTTAGTATATTGTAATTTGTATAATCAAGGAATTGTTCAATGTAAGTGATATTGTAAGAATTTAGTTTTTGTTTAATTGATTGAGATTGCTTTATGTTTTGAAGAATTTGGTTAATAGATGTACTTTTTGTTTGTTTGAGAATTGGCCATAGGTTTGCTATATGTTCTAATTGAATTTTAAGTATATGGAGTATAAGTATCATCTGGGCTGTATTTGTTCTTGCTCATTTGTCATTAGTATTAGTTGTTTTGTCAGAATAGATTCATTCAAATTGGCATTATTTTGAATTTGTTGTAGTCTTTCTCTTATATAATCATGCAGTTGGGCATATTCCAATATAGTGATTATAAAGAAGTATGATTATATAAAATTTTTTTTTTTTTTTTTAAATATTAACAGTGAGGCCATGCCTTTAACTTTATTGAAATTCAATTGAAGTTTTTAC
>CAJVQA010010975.1:0-11028 GCA_910591915.1 Cetraspora pellucida
GACTAGTAGATAAATTGAGGTCTGCTTTAGATAAAATATGCTGAATTGATGAGTTAATAATGTTTATAATAAGAGATAAGTTAGAGCAAGTTAACCAGTATAGGTAGGATTGCATCAAAAGCAGTTGGTATTTGGAAAAATTGTTAAATAAATATTGTAATAAGAAAAGTAAGTTGGTAGTTGATTTAGAAAGATTTTAATTTTAAAGGTTTTAGATTAGTTAAGTTTAAAGCTAGTAAAGTTAGATGTAGATTTTTGATTATGATTAGGATATAGCCATATAGATTTTCAGTCTATATAGTAATTAATATAAGCCTATTTATTGTTTCTTTTTTGTAAAAACCACATTGCCAATATGTGTACTTTATAGATATTTTTAACAAAATGTCTAGTAGGAAGTTCAACAAGATTTTGTTCCTATTGTAAAATATGAGAAGGATTATAAATATTTGTATATTGAAAGTATAGAGGTAAAGAAAAAATATGTTGCTTTGCTAGAGAATCAGCTATGTTATTGAAGGTATTATTAGTATGAGCTTGAACTTTGTAAAAGTTAATATTTAGGTTAAAGGATTTAATAATATTTAGAAGTGTATGCCAGAAGGACCATGCATTGAATTTAAAGAATTTGTTAGGTTTATTAAGTTGAGTAGAAAGTTTGTAAAATTTAGAAATAACAGATTGTGAGTTAGTATAAATTTGAAGTGTTGCATTATGGGGTACAGTTGAAATTGCTGATAAAATAAAGAAAAGCTCTGCCTTATAGACTGATAGTCAGAAATGAATTTTGACTGAGAATTTGTGAAGAATCTGATTATTACTATTGACTTGGACCCATCCAATGCCTATTGAGCTTTGTTTGGTTCCAATATCAGTTACTGATCTGTCAATATAAAAAATAAATTTCTTATATGAAAGATTGCTTTGAAAAATTTCTTCAAGTTTGTTTAAACATTCATTAGGTTTAAAAATTTTAGTAATAGTTGAATTTGATATATTGATAGTAGGATAATTATATGAGATTCGTGAAGGATGTTTAATTGCTGTTGAGTAAATAAGATTTAGGTAGTTAGCATTAAGTTTGAGTTTAGAGGTTTTTCTTCCCAGAAAGCTGATACAAATAGTTGCTAATATATTAATTATGCATATTCGATTAATTCTATTTGAATTAAGATAACATCTAGTACATAGTATGCAGTTTAGATCTGAAAGAGGATAGTAATAATTATGTTCTAAATTGATATTAGCATTCCAGTGTGAAATAGAAAATTGATTTGTGTTTAGGAAATATTTGCAAATTTTGCCAATAATGATCTCTTCATTATTGTTATTATATATAAGTAATCATGGTTTTAATTGTTTTTTAATAGGTGAAGTATTATATGCAAAGGCATTAACTCAAGATGGTTGAAAATGAGAGAGAATTAGATAGTATAGTCTGTCAGACAAAATTGTGTCTTCAAGATAGGTAAACTAAAGAGATTGTCTTCCTTTAATTAGATGATGAAGTCTGAGTAAAAGATAATGCTATTTGAGTAGAATACTGTTGTCTGCAGTATATAATTGTTCTAAATAGAGTATATTGTTTTTTTGAAATTGTTTTCTAAAAATATTGTATTTAGAGTATTGGGTAAGTATAGGTTCTAAAGGGTGTAGCAACCTAGTAAAGTAGATAAGTTGTTAACCTTCAAGTGGCAGGTCTAAGGTTCAATTCTTATAGATAATGAATTTTGGAAATTATACCTATGTTATGATAACTGTCTCTTGCTGATCAGTTGGGTTTTGGGCATCTGTAATCTTAAGTATATCAAGTTAGGTCCCATTTAACATTGGGAGCTCAGAACATCTATGCAAAGTGTAACATTATATAGTATATGTACATAAAAAAATGTGAAAAAACTAGTGTTATATAAGACTTCAGTACAAACCCACGATAAGACCAATGGGCATAGAAGACAAAGAAACTGAAGAGATGGAAACTTACTTGGAAATTTCGAGTAAAGAAATAGCACAAACTTTTGATAATGCCATTGGACTGATGGAAGCCTATGAAACACCTTCATAAGAACTGTTGGATAGACCAGATGACAAAGATGTATAGAGGAGCATATGACCAACCAGGCCACCAGAATCGCTGAAAAAAAAGGATACATAAGTATACTATACTGGGCCATCTGAATTAGAAGTCTGGAAAGTTAGTTAGTTTTGAGTTGCAGCTAGTAAAAAATAATGGAAAAGAAGTTAGAAAGATGAGTATCAGAGTTTGGATAAACTTTACAAGGATAATAGCAGTTTAAATGATAATCCTAACTGCAAGTGTTGGTCTTGGCCATAGCATCAAACCAGGTTAGCAGTAAAAGAGAATATGGCTTGCTCTGGTAGGTTTATCTCAAAGATAAAAATAGTTTAAGGATTATAGTCTTATGATTGAATGCGAATAGATCTGGGTCTGTGTCCTAGTGAAATTAATACTAGAGTTAGATTAGAAGGTTTAAATAGCACATCTAAGCAGAGGTGTTAAGTATGACAACTGATAGAGAATCCTTGGGCAGACTCCTTAAATAGATAATATAGAAAAGTTATACATGTAGCCAGTTGTATATTTGTCTAATAGTTCATTATAGATATGTCTATATAAAACATGTACCCACTATAAGTATTAATAAAAAGCTTGGACCAAAGAGGTCACCTTAATACTGAAAAAAAAAAAAGTATAGGTTCTAATGGTTAATAACCATCATGAATTGTGTTAGATCACAAGACATTAGAATTTGCTAAAATTGAAATGCCCAAGTGCTGTAGAAGTTGTATAATTTTAAAGTTAAGTATAAGTTTGTTGGGTTCATTAATAAGTGGTTAGTTGTGTTGAAGAATATTAGTAGCAGACCAAAGATTGTTTTGAAGTTGCTATAATCTAATTTTTATAAAAATATATTGTAGTTAGGGAGAGTCTTTCTTATATGTTGCCAGTTTAGCACAGTACTACAAGCATAGACGGGGCCTCAACTTAGCTTTTAACTGACAGACAAGACTAGTCCAAGGTGGTCCTGATTACTGGATTGCTGATAGGTCAACAGAAGTCACATGCCTAACTCTAACAGTTTGTTAGTTTCTAAACAATAATATGAGAGTTAGAGATCAAATACTAGGCTATACTACACAGGACTATCACTTATCACTTTGGCTATAAGTAGGGTCTCAATTTTATACCATATTTATTTATTAACTTAGCAATCAACTAAAGCTTTATTTACTGGACATACACCCTATTTATACAGATTTTAGTGGTTGGGTCTCAAACCCTCTGCTGGAGTTTCAAACCCATACTCAGAGTTAGGAACTCTAGATTAGAGTCTTGAACCTAATATTGGAGTTTAGAACCCTATTACTATATTATACTAACTATGAATTACACATTACAGAGTTTCATATCTTACTTTAGGGTTTCGAACCCTATTGCTATGCTATACTAACTTATTTATGCAAACCGTTTATGAGAGTTTCGAACCCTATTACTATGCTATACTAACTTATACTTATAAACAGATGCAAAAAAAGACAAAAAAGTTTCATAATATCTTCTTCTGCTCAAAGAGTGAGCTCTTGCAAACTCACCACTATTTTTTGAATTTCCTCCTCTCTTAACCTTTCTGCTTCTGCCAATATCGCCTCAGAAAAATCTTCTTTCAACATTCACTCCAACACCGAAATTGATATATGTTGAACTTGACACATATACTACTTACTCCGTATGGCAAACAACATATATACTCACTTTGCAATTTTTTATACTAAGCCTATTTTGGAGGCTGGAAGTCACTCAGCTAGCTCCCTTTATGCTTCATCATCCTAACTCTTTTTAAACAACAAGCTTTCTACTTTATAATAGGTCTTTAATATCTTGGCTGTCAATAGGGTCCTTGGGTTTAGGTCTTTGATATCATTACACACGTTATTTAGTTTTTCACTTCAGGTTTTTCTAGCAGCTTCGATAGGCATTGCAAGTTTGGTCCCTATGGGGTGGTCCAAGTCTTGAAGATACAGAGCCAAATGGTTATAGATTTGCTAGACCTTGGTTCTTCTTTCTGTTCATCTAAACCCTTTGTGAATCACTTGATCCTGGTATCAAAAGATCACTTCCTCCTCCTTAACCTCTAGCTCTTCATTAGGTTTCATCCAGTTCACAAGTTGTTGGATCGTTTTTCTTAAAGTTTTGAAACATTGTTCCATTTCTCTTTTTTTTTTTTTTTTGTATATATATATATATATTTTTTTATATATATATAATTTTACCATTACCTTATTTCATTGTTATTTCATGCTTTGTAACATTTTAATTGACTATCATGCACTGCCTCTTTTATTACTTTCTTGTTATTTCTCATCATATATAATTGATATGTACCATTACCTATTACATCATGTACCCAATATGGTTCTGACTACTTTTTCTTTAATTTACTGCCTAATTGTTTTTTTAGTTTGTCCCAATACCTTAACACCTTATCTCTGATTCTGAAACTTTGCAAAGGGTATTGTCAATTATAGCTCCACTTCTGCTTTTGTTGGGCCTTGTGAATGTTCTCACGTGCCTTGATCTGAACTTTAAACAGTTCATTTATCAATTTTAAGGTTCAGGCTAAAACTATGAACTCATAGTAGTTATCATTCATAGAATCCATGAAGTAGGTTTCTAGCAGTAATTCTATAGATAACACAGCCTCTCTTCCATACATCAGGTAAAAGAGATCATATTTGGTCATAGCATGCTTGGCCATCTTGCAAGCAAATAGAGCAGAGCTTATATATTCATCTCAGTCCTCTTGGTACTGACTTATGCACTTTGCTAGCACCTCACAGATGGTTCAATTGAACCATTTAACATGACCATTGGTTTGAGAGTAATATATGAACGAGAATTTGTGCTTGATACTGGCCCAGTTACAGGCCTCTTCTATAACCTGGTTTTTAAAATGAGTCTCTTGATCTATCAAAATCTGTCAAGGGCAGCCATGTCGACCAATTATGTCTTCTAACATGAAGGTGGCAACAGACTCCACCGTATAGTCAGATAATGCTCAAACGTTGGGCCATTTCGTTAAATACTCTATTGCTACTATCAGGTACCTGTTACCATTTCTTATAAGAGGCAAGAGCTCCACTATGTCTATTCCTACTTGGTCAAAAAGTTGTGCCACCTGTATTGAGTATAATGCCTTCTATGTTTTTAGTTTCCCATGATGTTAATAGGCATCACAACTCTGTATGTAGCTTTTGATATACTCTATCATTTGATTTTAATGATACCATCTTCATGCTTTCTCTATTGTTGCTCTTTCACCTAAATGGCTAGATGTGGGGTCATCATGTAAAGCTCTCAATACCATTCTCACTTTCTTATACTTTAGTACCCTTAAAGGTCGATCAGGCTCTCAACAGTTCTTCCAATACAGCACTTCTTTTTGTACAATATAATATCTAGACTGATTCCTTAACTTCAGTTTTGTTTCTTTGAATATTCCCTAGGCAGCTCTAACTTAGTTAGGTACTAAATCAGTTTAGTATAATTTTTGGGTTTCATCTTAAGGATTTGTTTAGCTGTCAGTTTTTTTTTTTTGTATATATATATGCCAGAACACTATTACCTGGACTGGATTACAGATTTGGGTCAAGAATCTACTTATAATTGGTTAAGAGTAGTTTCTGGATGGTTGATTCAATTTACCTTAGGATAGCTAGCTTGAAAATACTCATATGCAGTTGGGTCTCTCTCTTGGCTCATCATTTTTTTTTTGTTTTTTTTTTGTGCCTCTTTAGTTGTTACATTGTTTTGCAGCCTATTATGTTAATACTTTTACTAGGCTATTGATTTATATGCCCCAGACCCTGCACATAAATGTTATAGCCAACCTTTAACTACTACATCTGTGTTATTATTAATGTTATACTTATTATTACTTATTTATGCACAGATATATATATATATATTATTATTATTATTATTATTATTATTATTTTTTTTTTTTTTTTTGTTATTATTTATATTAATTTTTTTTTTTTTTTTTTTTGTATTTATTTTTTCCACTCAGACTTCTCTACTTATGATAGCCTATCGACGTTCTCTAATTGCCTTCCAGGTCGGTACTTTACTACAAAATCATAGCTCTGAAGAGTCATAATATATCTCACCATTCTGCCAGTTGGGTTAGCTATATTGTTAAGGTAGGTCAAAGCTGTATGATTGGTCACTATTGTAAATTAGGATTCGTGAAGGTATTGGTAAAACTTCTTCATGGCCCAAATGATAGTGGTACACTCTCAGTTATTATATAATTTCACTCAGTGGGCTTTATTGATTGACTGGCATACTCCATAACACCTTTAAGCCCATTATCACCAGGCTGAGATAGAACAGCACCAAGAGCAAGGTGTGATGTGTCTGTGTACAAAACAAATCCAACATCATTCCAAAGATGAGCAAGGATGGGAGCTGAAGTGAGCCTACTCTTTAATTCATCGAATGCTTCTTGTTGCTTCTTCTTCTAGATAAAATTTTCTCCTATTTTCAATAGTTTGTAAAGAGGCATGGCTATACTTGAGAAATCTTTAATGAAGTGATAATAGAAGCCAGCCAAACCTAGAAATCCTCTCAATGCACGAAGGTTCTTGAATTGAGGAAAGTTACTCACAGCGGCTACTTTTGTTACAGTTGGGGTTATACCTTTGCCAGAGATTTCATGCCCCAGAAACTTTATTTAGTCTTGTCCAAAATAACACTTGTCCAGATTCAACTTTAGATTCACTTGGTGCAGTTTACCAAAAATGATGTTCACATGGCTCAAGTGTTTTTCAAAACTGGAGGAATAGATGTTGACATCAACTATATAGGCCAAGACAAAGTTTCATATCTCTTTTTGAAATATGTGATTCATTAATTACTAGAACATGGCAGGAGCATTTGTTAGGCCAAAAAGCATCACTACAAATTTATATAGCCCGAATTTGGTGATAAAGGTCATCTTTTCACAATCATATAGATAAACTCCAGCCTGCCAAAATCTACTGGCGAGGTCCAGGGTGGTATATCAGGTTGAGTTCTTAAGGGCTCTCAATAACTCATTAATTCTCAAAAGGGGGTAGCTATCATGTTTCATTCATTAATTCAGCTTCCTAAAGTCAACACACAGCCTTATTTTTCCATTTTTCTTCTTGACCAATATGACAGAAGGTGCTTATGAACTGCATGATGGACGAATTTACTTGGCTTTCTCTATTCTCTTTATTTCCTGCTCAATAAACTCATGCTCCATCTTGGATATAGGGTAAAACTATTGCTTTATAGAGGGGCCTCCCTCTGTATAAATTTCATGATGCACAATAGATATTCTACCTAGCTGATCAGGTTCATAGATAAAAATGTCCTCATACTGTCTTAATACCTTTCTTATTTGATGCTACTAATCTGAAGTCATATTTCCTAGCTTGAAGTCATCTGTCTTCCTTTCTTCTGTATGTAGTCTTGCTTTTCAATCCACAACTTCATTCCATATATACTCCGATTCATAGTGTCCTCTACTTAAGCACAGCCTACTATGACTTCAGTCTCCTCCTTATAGGATAGAACCTGCAATACAAATATGTTTGACTTACCAACTTTTCCTCTTCTTCATACTTATTCTCTTTACTAAATTCTGATTCATCCTCATCTTTACCATCTTCATCATTTCTGAATCACTTCCTTTATTTTCTTTTTTTCTCTTCTCATTTGTGGCCACCTTTGCTATTCGATCTCCAACATTTGCTGGCTTACAATACTCAGTTGAGACCTTTATTCTTTCATTTCCATCTCTTAGCATTAACTCACAGGATTCCCAATCCAATCATGCTCAAGCCTTTCTCATCCAATCATTCCTTATGATTACTGTGTAGTTTCTGGCATCAGTTATGACTACTCAGAACATTATGGTGTTTCCTCCAACAGTTACTGAAAATTCGGCAATCTCTCCTAGTAGCTTTTTTTATTTGCTGTATATGCCCGTTATTATTACTATAGATGGACAATTAATCGTTATGCCAACATCCTTTAGGAACCTAGTGGAAACAACACAACCAGAGGAGCCACTGTTCAAGATTAGAATGTTTGGTTTACCATTCACTTGAGCATTACAGTACATTGATGTTATATATGAATCATTACTCCTATTGAGACAAAATTCAGCAAGTTTTCCTTTCATCACCCTTCTAGGATATAACACTTTTAATGCCTCCTTTCATATGTTAGGTGCTGCTTGAAAGAGCTAAGTATATGTTATGTCAGCCTTTTTGTTTTGCAGATCTGTCATTATTAAATATAGTTGGATTTTCACTATTACTGAAGGTTCCATTGGCTTCATAACCTTCCTTTTTACAACCTTTTTACTGTTTTCTTGCTCACTTTTCTAATTACTTGCTTGTTTACTTGCTTGATTGTCTCCACCACTACGACTATTCTCAGGCAGAGGCTCTAGTTCAGCAGGTTCTTTATCAACATGTTTCCTTTTCGCCATGTATGCTTCTTCTATCTTTGCAATAGAGGGGTTTGTGGTTAGTTGCACACTTTCACCTTCTAAAGGTGTGCTTCCGAGTTTAAATGTTTGAATTCATCTTGTATTTGTACTATCATTGCTTATGCTCTTGATGTTTCTTCCAATATTCTATTATTATTTGTAGAGGCATTATTCTGAGGCAGAACTAGAAGATTATTACCATTCCTATTACTATTGACATTACTGTTGGTCAGACATTCACAGGCATAATGTTCTACTTGTTGGCAAGCATAGCATATGGGTGGCTGATTTATTTTATCAGGTCGGTTTCTATTTTGTAGAGAATATAACCAATTATTGTTATTGTTATCATTATTTCTTATTGCCATAGCCACCTCTTGAAGTAGTATTATAACTTGCTTTATTGAAGCATTCGGAGGTTGTGCAGGTGTGACTAGTTGGTTCACAGAATCATTAGTTAGTGTAATGATAACATGGGTGCTTGGGTGGTCACATAGGCTAGCTGATGGTATAATGCTGGCCCACAAACCAACATTCCTCTTGCAAAGGTCATTTTACATGTTCATGCTCTGTTGATAGCTTTCTGAAGTATATTTGGCATAAATGGTCCTACAACTAGTAATAGGTCTAGACGAAGTTTCTGAACGAACATTTGTGCCTTGGTTAATTTGGGGTACTGGTTCCCAACTCGAGTAAACCAATTGAACAATACCAACATGTCTACAGCATATTGGTCTACTGTTTCTTCTACGTGTTGCCATTTTGTTAGTATTTCAGTATTCTACTGGTTGATTAGAGCTGAAGTACAAAAGTTTTGATAAAACTGGTGTACAAAACTTTGTCCTGCCATTGTCTCATTATTCTAGTAATGTATTTCTATTCTCTGGTTTCTCAAACTTTCTCATCACAGCATGGCAAGGTCAGATAGGTACATACTTGCTATTACAATTCATCTGACTTCTTGAATGTTGTTGGCATTAAACACTTGTGTAATCGACTCAATCCATTTTACAGGGTTCTGGTTTCTTCTACTAAACATAGAATAGTTTACTACATTCCATTCATCTAATTCTAATTGTGACTCTCGAGACAGTTTTAAGACATTTGCTAAGAGTTGCAATAATTGCATTGTTTGTTGATCTGGAGTTGATTGCTGTTCATAGTCTATTGAAAGGTTCAGATTATCCAATAGGCTCTTATTACTAGAGAGTTTGCTACTTTCCTGAGTGTTCCCTCTATTCATACATCTGAAATTGTGATTACTGTCTTCTAGAGTTAAATCATTAATCACGTTTTTTCATATTTTTCTATACTCTTTGTTCTATTATCACTATCCATACCCACAGTACTTGTATATGTTCTTCTTTTTTCAATACTCCTACTACTTGTACATACACAGTAATTATCTATGATTGGTTATACATCCTTTCGGCATTTACCCACTTTGGTATTCTTCCACATAACTGGCACCAAAGTGTTGTAATTAGAAAGAGTCTTCCTTATATGTTGCCAGTTTAGTACAGTACTACAAGTATAGACAGGACCTCAACTTAGCTCCTAACTGACAGACAAGACTAGTTCAGAGTAGTCCTAATTACTGGATTGCTGATAAATCGACAGAAGTCACATGCCTAACTCTAACAGGTTGTCAGTTTCTAAACAATAATATAAGAGTTAAAGATCAAATACTAGGCTATACTATGCAGGACTATCACTTATCACTTTGGCTATGAGTAAAATCTCAATTTTATACCATATTTATTTACTAACTTAGCAATCAACTAAAGCTTTATTTACTAGGCATATGCTCTATTTATACAGATTTCAGTAGTTGGGTCTCAAACCCTCTGCTGGAGTTTCAGACCTGTATCTGGGGTTAGAAACCCTAGATTAGGGTCTTGAACCTGATATTAGAGTTTAGAACCCTATTACTACATTATGCTAACTATGAATTACACATTACAGAGTTTCATACTTAATTCTGAGGTTTCAAACCCTATTGCTATGCTATACTAACTTATTTATGCAAACCGTTTATGAGGGTTTTGAACCTTATTACTATGCTATACTAACTTATACTTATAAACAGATGCAAAGAAAGGCAAAAAAGTTTCATAACAAGATGCCAAGTGTTTCTGGGTTGTTAATTCTTTGTTGAAAACAGAATATATGATGTTGTAACTAAATATTTCAAATATTATATACATTATATATATGAAATTTTAGCATGGTGCTATTAGGACTAGTGCAAGAAAGTTTGGCTTTATGTTTAATCATAATAAGATATTTGGATAGAATTTTGTCACAGGTAGAATGTTTGAAAATTATGTTATGTAATTTGTATTCAATAGTAGGAATAATTACTATGTTAGTAATATATATAGCTTGTTTGTCTATAATTTTTATGGTGCCTGTAATGTTGATGAGTTGGATTGCTTCATCATAGATTAGTTGGCTTTGTTTTGTATAAGAGTTATTAAGA
>CAJVQA010010976.1:0-11028 GCA_910591915.1 Cetraspora pellucida
AAATAGTTGTAATAGCTAACCCAATAAAAGTCAATAAAGTATCGCCACAAGTATGGCCTTTAACAAAAAAAAAAAAAAAAAAAAATATAGATTTCTTAAAACAATTAATCTGGGCTCTTAATAATAAGAAATTTATATTTAGAATTTCTAGTTTTCACTTGGCATCACTTATATAATGAAAATATAGTTGCATGAAAGAGGATTTTAACTTAGAACTACTATAGATGTATGCCTAAATTATTTTTGAAAAAAAGTATTTTCAGCAAACATTTTAGCATTGCTATATTTTTTGATATGAAACCCTTTATACTATATGATATATTTTGATCAAAAAATTTTGGTAACAATTTCAGCAACAATTTTAGCAACAATTTTAGTAACAATTTTGACAAATATGAAGGACTAATTTTAGCTAACTAATGTTGTAATAATTTTTTATTAAGATGAGCAATTTAGGCATACATATATAAGAACTACTAGATATAAGGATATAATCAAATTGAAAGACCAGACAATATTAAGATAATTGATAAAAAAGATTTAACTTTGTATTTCTGCAGCTTGGTTGGATGGTATATGAGCAATTGATATTAATAAAGAATATGTATATTAGAGTGTTCAGATTTATGCTATTTCAGAGATTTTTCATTGTATAAATAATGAAAAATCCCTGAAATCATATAAATCTGAACACTCTAACATGTGCTATTTAGTATTGTTGCACTTAAGTTTGGGTTTTATAGAAAATGAGTTTTTTAAAAAGTAATATCAATATAATATTCAATCTATTGAATATGAACTAATATTACAGTGTATTTATAAAAATTAGGCTAAAATTCGATTACCAAATACAAGTATTTGTTTTTCAAATTTAAAACTTTGTTACCAAATTATATACTGTATTAATTGGTGTTAAACTTTTTAGTTCTATAATCTATTTCAATAATGCATTTAACCTATTTTTCATACAATCTAATTCATTTTAGTATTTAATTAGAATAGAAATTTATATATACTGCCAACTCTTTCAAAACTGATATATATGATAGACAGGTTTTGTATTAGTATACATGTGTGCCTAAATTGCCCATCTTAATAAAAAAGTAATTATAGCATTTAGGCAGCTGAAATTAATCTTATATAGTGCTGAAATCAATTTTCATATTTGTCTAAATTATTGCTGAAATTTTTTGAACTCTTTTCATCAAAATACATCATATTGAATAGTTATTTCAGAGGGTTTTATATAAAAAATTTAGCAATGCCAAAATGTTTGTTAAAAATACTTTTTTGTTGAAAATACTTTTTTGTCGAAAATACTTTTTTTCAAAAATAATTTAGTCACACATGTATACATATTAGTATTGAGAGGTTATCAGGTTTAAAAACATTATAAGCTATTAGATTATATAGTAGGAACAGACTTAGTAGATCAGATTTAGCAGGTTATCAATTTTGACAAAATCAGTTTTGGGAAGTTCAATAGTAATTATATATTCTAATCTGGAGTATTGAGTAGCATAGTCAAAAATCAGTATTATATATACTGTAATGATATTAAATATAAGTTTATAAAATTTATTAATCATATAAAAAATGTATGTCATGAGTAGTAGTTTGGAATTGTTAAGGTTTTACTAGACAGACTCAAATTAGAACTGCTTTTCAAATGACTATTTAAAATTCATAAAGCAGGATGCATTTACTAATTTCCCATAGATTGAATTTAGAGTTATGAGTGATTTTTATATTTTTACATTTTTTTTTTATGTTACCTGATCGTGAAATTTGATTGGTTCTGATAAGTGAATAATTAGTACAGCCAATCAGAAGTGGTGAGAGAAATTAGTATATTCATATTTATATAACCTTTAATTTGTTGCATAGCATTAATGTCTTAAGGATTTTCAAGTATCTTGCTCAATGGATCAGAAGCAAATCCTTAATTAGTTGGTAGCTAAGTAAGTTAACTGAAAAAAAGTAAAGCAAACTATTCTTTTTTTAAATCCACATTTTACATAAATTTTTAGCAAATAATTATAGACACTTCAATTAATCACAATGACTGAACAATGTCTTGATTAATAGCAAATTTCATTAAGAAAAATGTTTGAAAAACTGTCAAATACATAACAAGATAAAAATAATTTATAATATTTATAGTTTCAGAGTCATTATGTTAAAGATGTCAACTAAGTAAAGACCTTCCAATAGTTATAAATTTTGTTAGGTCTATACCATAATTTTAAATCAAAAAAATATAATTTTAATTACTGTTATCAAAATTAGAATAAAAAAATGAGTTGTCTTATTTGATCTTAATATTATTATAATCTATTTCACTTAATCAAAAATAGGATTTTTATGTTTAATAGAAAATTGAAGAGAATTAGCAAATCTGTTATATCTCTAATAACAAATAATATACATGTACTTTAGCTATAGCCTTAAAGATGATATTAAATAAGAAAATTGTTAGTAATTTTAAATTTATATTAGGTTCTCTATTAGTTCGTTACTATAATAAACAAACTTTAATTTTTAGTTAGTAAAAGATTTAAATTCCAAAATTAATTTGCATCTTTGCTACTGCTTGAATTAAAAAAAAACTTTTTTGAAAAAAAATATTTAAAATAGAAAAATTTTAGATAAAAAAAAAAATTTATTTAAAAAGAATTTTATTTAAAAAAAAATTTTATCTAAAAGATCTGTGCAGCTGTATTACCAAATATCTGATTTATATAAAAGATTAATTTAGCAGATTAGCATGTATGTCTCAAATTGTTTTTGAAATAAAAAAATATAAAGGATCAACTAACAACTCTAACATCAACAACATGCTAGTGCTATTTTAATACATTTTTAGAAGAAGAACTATTATGTAAAAAAATTTTAAAAGCAATTAGCTCTTTAATGCCAATTTCTAAAGAACAACATCAAAAATTAGAAGGACAATGTCTCTGTCAGATATATTATAATCGAGAAATTGTTAATAAAACTCATTATCAAATACATTAAACAAAATTAAATGAATACTGTGCTTATCTAAAATATAAAATATATAAGCAACAAATAAAAAAAAAGGGCAAACAAAAACTAAGGATGCACTTATTAATTTACCTGTTCGATTTTGTAAAGTATTAGAACTTGACTCAACTTCTAAAATATGTCATAGATGTATAAAGTTTACAAACAATGACCCAGATTATATTACAAATAATAATGATAGTCAAGCAACTAAATGACTTCCTCAAAAAAAATCAATATACAGAAAAAATTTAAACCTTTTCAAGATCTAAGCAAGTCAATAAAATACAAATAATATAAAAACATAGTAACTTCTTTTTCAACAATATTTCACAATGAAATACAATCAGCATTTCATTCAAATGATAAAGTAATTTTAAATAAAGTAATATTTTCAGCAAATAATCAACAATTTCGAGTTATATATAATCAGCCAAATAATAAAAATCCAAAAAAACTAGCTATTGTATGTACAATGAATAAAGAACTTATTTCTTGAAATGTATATCGAGCTATTACAGAAATCCAACAAGATTTATCTAGAGAATAGGTAGTTTTCAAAACAAAACAATAGATTGACGACCAGATGCAACAAACAGTTTCAATTTAAAATATTAATATCAATTCAAGTATTTTACAAAAAATTAATTTAGAAACAAATGAAAATATAGTAATGGATATTGATAATACTGAAATTGTTGAAGAAGTTACAAAATCAACAGGAAAGGCAGCATATAGGTCATTAAAAGACATTTTATCATATATTATTCCTTTTTTAATTCATAAAAGAATTCTTCAATTATCAGATCCAACTTTATATATCTGAATTTTAGGAGATGACTATAATGTTAAAAAAAAAAAATATGTAATGGTTATATTTATACTACTTAATGATTTAAATACTATTTATTATCTTGAAAAGCATTATACTCTTCTAATATATCTGGGTATTGAAAACTATGAGACTTTGGCAATTGTATTAGCACCATTAATTCAGAAGTTAAGTAAGATTTAATTCAGTTATTTGGATAATAAAAGATGTTATTGGAATATATGTTTATATTTTTTAGCTAACTGAAAATTTTTAATAATTTGTTTGGGACATAAAGCAGCTAATGCAGAAGATTTTTGCCTTTGGTGCTCAATTAAAAAAAAACAAAATAGAATTATGACATATAACTGAACTATATCTAAACATATAGAGGATATTAATCTTAATTATTCCAAAATACTTGACTATAAAAGTAAACTTTTATTTTCTATGATTTCTCTAACTTATTGGGTTGTTGATAAACTCTATATGATGTTATGAATAACAGATTGGTTATGGTTACTTTTAGTTTCAGAGATTGGTGCCAAAAATAATTCTAAAGTTCGTACTATAATTAGCTAAGAAATGTTGTGAATTTATATTCACTTTAATTAGTAGGAAGATCCAAACACAAAAATATGGACATCAACATCTTTAACAGAAGTAGACAAGCTAAAAGTATTATGAAATTTCAATTTAGATTTGTTATTTTTAGATAAACATCATGTTCAGTTAATTTAACAATTATAAAATAGTTTTAATGAACTTTATGAAAACATGCATAAACAACATATAGATGGTGTTGAATTCAAAAAAAAAGGTATTAGATTGGATAAATTCATTTCTAACTCCATCTTTGAGTAATTCTAATTCTTTATAAGTTTTTATTAATAATAAAACTTATATTTTTTTATTTTAACTTAGGTAATCTGAATCATTCACAAAGCTTCATTCAAGGACTTTATCGACCAAACGATATTACCCTCTATATTCATACTTTGGTTTATCATATTTTAGAGTTTCTTGATATTTATTCAAATTTTGGTATATATGGTTTTTCGAGTTCCATAGTTGAAAAAAAAAATCACCAACATGTTATACACTTTTTTTAAAAAACTTTAAAGGATAAAGGGAAAGAAGATATATACAAATCAGCAATTGTTGAAATAATGGAATAAGAGAATAAAAATTTATATTTTTTGATATATGATGTTCCTGTTTTCTTTGAAAAAATTACTTCTATTAATGTCAAAGTTTAATAATATAGATCTTTAATAAATTGTGTTCTTTATAGTAATATATATTAATAAGTTAAAATTATGTTTTAGTTTACTATTGGACAATACTTAGTTTGTGTAATCTGGTAAGTAATTATTAGTTTGTATGAAACTAAATATTTATAAGCACTTACTATCAATAATATTTTATTTTATTTATAATAAGTATAAAGACTATTGAGTTTGCCAGTTTATTTCAAATTGACAATTTAGATTCATTAAACAAGATTATTCATGTTAATTTTGCAAGTTTAAAATCAACTCGATTAGTGTTATGACTGTTTTGTTAGTCTATTTAAAATTATAATTCAAACTTTTAAGTATTTATTTCTAGAACATTTAATTTATATTGATATGGTACTATAAAATTCAAGTATAATCTACTTTTCATTAATTTAGTAAGCACAGAGATTATTTAACTATATGTTTATATTATTTACTATCTGTATTTTTCAGATAATTTCATTTGTAGATTAGATATTCTAACATGCTAAAGGTAGAAACTTTAATAGATAGCTTAATGCTATAATGTTGAATTTAAACTAATAATTAAGTATTTATTACTAAATAATATTCTTATAATAGCTTATTTATATTAAATTGGTATGTAAGTATAATTAATTACTTCCCAGACCATTAAAATGTAAGTACAAGATTATTTATTGGACTGTTTATAATTATAACTAATTTCTAAGTATTTTTATTCATGTTAATTTGGGGGTATGTAAGAACATTTATTAATTCATTTATTAATAAACATTTACTGCTATATAGTATTGCCTGAATCATTAAATATTAATCCTATAAGTTTAAAAGTTGTAATTAATTTACTTAGAAATCAGAAATTTACTAAACAATAATCCACTAATCATATAGGACATTACTACTGTATTACTGAAAAAAAAAACAAAAAAAAAAGCAATTTAAATATTATTTGGAATCTGTTAAAGGCAAAGATTTAAATAAACATCTAATGTTAGATTTTATTATAAAAATAGTGAAAATTTAATCAGAAAATCTAATATTGAACTTTTATAAAATAAATGTAGTAATAGTGTTGCAAGTGGATCAAACTAAAGAAAATATCTAATAGTTTAAACTTATAAGTCTACAATACAAAGTAAAAAAACTTTTATATTAAAGATAAATAAATAAATACAATTGTCTTTCTGCTATCTATTTTTTTGATACCTATTTCTAGATCTTTATTTCTTAACAACTATTTTACCAATAAATAATATTTTAGAATACAGGTAGAACTATAAGAAATTCAATAAAATAATTTTTGATAAAGTGGCTTTCAGGAAATCATATCAGAAGCTTTTAGAAAATCAGATCAGAACTATTACTAGATATATGTAAAAAGGATTGTGCCTGAGTAAATTGGTAAATTTATTGATTCATTTAATAATAAATACATAAATTATATAATAATGTTTTAATGTAAGCTTCAAATAAATTAATGCTAATTTAAAGTATTTTTTTTCATCATCTTATAAATCCAACAGTGAAAATTTTTACCTGTTTTTTTTAACTATAATGACAATTCTGGCTTTGATGTAATTATAATATGAAGAGTCTAATATCTGTTTAAAAAAATAAAATTCGACTATTTATAAACAATATATAATTTAATAATTCTTACAACTAGCAATGTGTTATTGTTAACTTGAATATTATACATTAGTAAAAATTTAACTATTGTATTAGCATTAGAGGATCCATTATTAAAAGGCTTGGTATAATAATAACTGTATTTAGTAGTATGCTATATTCATAAAAATGATTATTGTTACAAGTTATGAACAAGATTATAACTATTTGTCTAATATTAATTTATCCTCATCTTGCTGTTTAAAGTCAATAGTAACTAAATTTCACATATTGTTATTTGATTCTAAATAAATTAAAAATACTTTTAAATATTAAATATACTCTGAAAAAAAAAAAATCTGGATTTAATCATTTCAAAATCACTTTACTGTCCAACATTCTGAAATCTTTAGTTGATTTCATATTCTTATGATATAGTGATAATCTGAATTGAATATTATAACTTGAACTATAGAATTGAATAGGAGAATTAATAACTAGTCTAAGATTAAGTGGCATGCGAGAATAAGTAATATTTGAAGGCTTCAGGAGGGCCTAATCATTATATGAAATAGTGAAGTTTTGATAGAGTTAATGTATTATTTAATGAGATTGCATATTGATTTTAAATAACAGTTAAGTAACTATAATAATATTATATATATACATCAAATAAGTAATAAACTAATTATATCTTGGCTGTTGTACACCTTTCTACAATATAATTTCAGATATTTCATTTATGGCATTCACTAGATCAGACCTCTGCTAACAGGTTTCAAATATTACAATACTTAGATACTTATTATTTTTGAATTTTTATTTTTAAGAATCTATATGCCAATAAATAATAAAAATGCTAAACTTGTTTTTATTTCAAATGAAATTTAATCCTATTTAAAATAAAATATTGTGCAATATTAAATTGGATAGAAAGAAATCTAGTATCTGAAATATAGTTAGCTGCATCTATAATTTTCTTGTATTCCCATCTAATTTTTAATTTTGATGTTTTATTTTCTGCATTTAAATTACTCATGTTTGTTGTTTGTTTTCATATTCTCGCACCTCCTACTTTTTGTCATCAAGAATTTGTTCTAAACATTCATAAGCACTAATTCCTGTAAATGTACATTGGTACCATTCACAACTTGATGAATATCAATCAATATATTTATCAAATACACTGATGAATTGACTTTCAAGATATGGTATTGTGATTACTTGTCATCCTACTTGTTGTGTACTGGTTTTTAATTTAGTTTGTATCTTATGAACCAATATGCTTTTAAATTCAATAATTGCTTTTGATGGTTGAAAGATAAGTCTAGTTCAAGATGTATTGTAATGTAAATAAGCTATTGTTTCATAATGACTTAAACCTGTATAGTTTTTGTAACCTTTTTTAGAACATAATTTACAAAAAATACGAGAATGAACTAAAGATAATATTTGAAGATTATTTTTAGTTTAATAAACTTTTCACTAATGTAAGTGTAAACCTTTGTTATTTTTAAAAGTTTTATGCTGATATAATGAGCAAAAAACTTGTATCAGGTTAGAGTTATGTTGTATCATAATTATTGGTTTACTAGTACACATATACATAAAAACTATTTTTATAGTAAAATATTTATATATATTTATCTAATTATATAAATTGTATAGTACCGGACATTAAAAGACATCCAATATAATTGGCTTAATATAAATCATTATAACTTAAAAACAAGACATCATATAAAAAATCTCTCTGCCAAATTGATAGTTCTTGAGCCATATTACAATTCTGTCAGAGGAATTTTTATTTTAGTTAATTTTTAAAAAGTTATAATGGGTTAAAGTTTACTAATTTTTATAATAAATTTAAAAATTGGCATATATATATAACATAAATAAATTACTGAATATTGATATATAAAGTGAATTAAAATTAATTCTTTGAATAAAAAAAGCAAGCCCTAGTAAAAGTAGAGTAAATTACCATAATTTTATGTAGTAGCAGTAAGTTTCATTAGCTTTCATATAATTTGTAATTTTGAACACATGTAGTTTTTAGTGTTCGATACATTACAATTTGGACCATATTATACAATAATACTGAATAAACATTCATAGAGTAGTTATATCATATATAATGTAATAAAAATTACATAAGATCTGATTTATTGAAACTTGCATATATATTGCATATTGTAAGACTACAATATAACTTTTATAATACAATTAATCTTTTAACTAGCCTCACTATTATTTAGTACACTAACTTAAAGTCAATACTACTTAAATTATTTACAGCTATTTTTATAAATTTAGGACAGTTAAAAATTTTTTTAATGACCAAATCGATAAGAGTTGGAGTCAATATTAGTTGAAATCAAAAATTTATTAATTCATTTGTCTCAAAATTTTGAAAATAGCTGTAAAAGTATATTATATAATAATTTATTTAGGCTAATTCATTCCTCATTTACTTGAATACCATTAATGATGGTAATCAAATAAAGCAAATTCAGCTCTGAGCATGTTTTAGACCGAATATTATAATAGCTCAACTTAAGACCATGTCTAATGAAAAATGAAGATAAGAGCACCTAACGTCTGGTTTAAAAATGCTAAGCATATGAACTTCAATATCAATGTGCATAGCATATGCATTTATAAAGCTTTAATTAGAACTCATCCACTATCCTTATAATTTGCTACACCTAGGGATGTTAAAAGTTCGACTCACATTTCATATGCATCTTGAACATTAAATATAGCTGAAAAAGATGTGTATTCATACATACTTTGCATGCATATACATTCTTTTAGCGCTATATTTAAATATACAAGTTGCATGTGAAATGCAAGTTGAGTTCCAAGAAACCGAACTTTAATAAAAACTTAGCTTTTGGAGTTGAGTTAACTGAACCGAACTTTTAACATTCCTAGCTACATCAGAGTAAAGTGTTATAGGAGTGTAATAAATTAGAAATTTTTTCTAGTTGTACTTTTTTTTTTAAAGTATTATTTACATGTTATTGTGGAATCTGCTAGTTTAACAGTAATTATAGCAGAATTTATAATTTAGAGCAACAGTACTAAACACTCTATCCAGAGACAAACCATAAGTGAAAAATAAGAAACTTCTAATTGGAATTGATCTGCTATAATTGTGTATGCAATACTTATGCCAATTCTTAAAAGGCTAATAGCAAAATTGATTTCATTCACAAATACTTTGAGAAACAATGTTATGATCAAATAAAATTTTGTAACTGACCTTCTTTGCCACATTTAACTAGTAATATAATGATTTTTTACTGAGTAAACTAGACTAATTTGTTGATTTTTTTAGTTGTAAAGATAACAAATTAAATAAATCAATTGTAATAGTTATTTGCAATATAATTCTGATTGTTACTTTGAAATTGGATAATAGTTTATTTCAAATAATGCCCATTTACATCTTAGCATAAGGCATCTATTCATTGATACAATTTGATATACTTATTTTAAAGATAACTTGTGAAAATTATATTTTAAATAGCACTATCATTTACAAGATTCAAGATAATGTACAGATAGGTGCTATCTTAAGAAAATATAGAAACTATTAAAGAATTTGAGTAATTCAAATAAAAAAAAAAACTTGTAATAAAAGGGTATCTTCTGCTGGATAAGTCTTAAGCCTTGCTCTGGCTTGAAAGAATAAATCAAAAATACAGTTTCTTGTGCACATACATCCTACAACAACAATAATACTTATCTTCTGGTTGTTTAATTTAAAACCATCATAACCAAACCTTCAGTGTTTAAAAGGTTACAAGAAAAAAAGATGAATGCAGCTTGTTCTGTTTGGCAAGTGATAAATACTACTCCACCTAATCTTATTGATCTTAGCTCAAGTGAGGAATATGTAAGTACTAACTCTAACAAGGACAAGAATTCAGATGATGATTTCGTAGAGGATGATGATGAATTAGATGATAATAGAGGTGCAAATTCAATAATCGACCATCTTCTTGCAGCTTCAAAAGCTAGTTTCGAAAAAAGTGATGCCCAAAAATATATACTGGGCTTTCTGCATGCACTTATCAAAGAAAAAAAAAGGCATTAAAGGATACTGCAGTAGGAAGCTTAAAAATTACAAGTTTTTTTTCCACTATTAATACTCAACTACTGGCTAATGATGATGATGAAGGTATTGGAGACCATAGTTTTTCAGATAAGAAATGCAGTGATAGTGAATCAGAGAATGAAGAAAGTTTGATTAATAATGCTATTGAATTTGTAAACAAAATATTGAATGAAAAGATGGTTTCAAAAACTGAA
>CAJVQA010010977.1:0-11027 GCA_910591915.1 Cetraspora pellucida
TTTTCTTTGTAAAAACTTCAATTGAATTTCAATAAAGTTAAAGGCATGGCCTCATCGTTAATATTTAAAAAAAAAAATTAAATATCAAAAATACATATGTGATTAGTTGTAAATTCTATATAAAGAAGTTTTTAAAGCTACTTATATTTTATAAATTTGAATAAAAATCTTTTTTCAAAAGCAGGAATATTAACTTAAAAAAAACAAAACAATACAAACCAAAATAGTAAGTGAAATTATAAAACTCTTTAACTTAAAAACTTGAAACTACAATAAAATATTTAAAATATTGTAAACAAAATAAAGAATAGAAGAACTAATAGAATACAAACTAATATATAAACTAACAAACTTCTATATACCTAATGCAATCAATACAAAATTCAGATACCTTGACATAATATTCTTTATTATTTTTATTAAAAACAAAATAATGTGACCAACCTATTAAAAGACTATAAAGGTCTACTTAAATGTATAATAGAAAAGTATACAAACTAATTAACAGTATTATAATTACTAATATACAAATATAAAGAAAAATAGAAACTAAACTACAACAAAAATTATTATAAACTATATTATTAACTACAACTTAATACTATGCTAGAAAATACAATCACAAAAATGATCAAATATGTAAAAAAATTTATTAAAAGTAAGTTTGCTTTAGACTAATAAACTATAAAAAAAATAATATAAAAAATATTAAATAATATATAAACAGTATTTTCAAATTATCTAAATAAAATACCAAAAAAAATACAACTTTTTTTATATAAGCTATTAATTACACACAAATATAAAACAAAATTAATAGTAATTGTTCTTTATAAAATATATAAATTTAATACTTTATTAGAAGATTACTTTGAAATGAAAGAACTTTCTTTAAAAAATTCTAAAAACCTTGATTTTAAGATCAAAATTTTGTTTCCTATTATAAATAAAAAAAAGTTTTAGAATCTTAACAACTACAAACAAAAATTACTAAAATTTATAACTTTAACAAAATTTTAGATGCATACTTCAAATTATCAGATCCAAAATCAAGCTTATTTATAATACATTATAAATTAAATAAAAGAATCAGATATTTCTTTTTATTTAATTTCTAACACTCTGCTACAACAATAGAAAGGATAATCAAAATATTTAAAGAATACTATACATTTAAAGTTATGCTAAATGACTATATTAAATATACTTATAAACATAACCAAAATCAAAACCAAACCAAAATTTGAATATTTAATTACTTATATAAATATATAGATTTAGTAATATATTAGATTCACAAATAATAACAACTAATCTAACAGAAAAACTCAAATTATCAAAAGATTCAAAAAAAATAAAAAAATATAATATCACAATATCAATCAAAATATTTAAACAACTAGTTAACACAGCATAACTATTAAGAGAAATATATTTTTTATAACTACCAAGCTCTTGGATTAATATTACTAGTACAAAAAATATAACAGAAATATAAAAAGCAACAAATAATTAAACAAAACCAAATCTGTCAGAATCATATAAAAAATATTTCAATACTTAAGAAAAAACAAGTTGAAACTGCAGAAATTATATTATCTAAAGTGTAACAAAACTAAGTTAAAACAACTCTTAACAAATTTAAAAAATATTTTATGTTTAACAATATATCTGACTATTTACTTCAGATACTATTACTTTCAGAATCAATGTGAAATATTTTTACCAATGCACAGTTCATGTACAGTTTCAATAAAAATAATACCATTTGTAATAATACAAACAACAATAATAACAAACAAAACAGATTACTATTACAAACTACTAAAAATTTTAATATTTTGAAATTAGTGAAAAATGAAAATAAATTAAGAACTTTTGAACTCCAAACCAAACTAGTTATATCTTCTTTATCAAATAAAAAAATAAATCATCACATTATATATAGACAACCTCTTTTCAAGGTTTACGACCATTTTAATAAAAAATAGGTCAAGAGTAAAGTAGCTCTTATCTCCATTTTACATAATATAATTTTTTTCTTATCATGTATCTTTTATACAGATAAAATTAACTAACTAATAAACAAGATAGAGAATAGACCTCTCTTTTAAAGATGAAAAAAATATATACGTATGTATGTCCGAAGCCTAACACATAATGATCAGCATGCTACACAAACCCGAAATAAGCATGTTTAGTGTTACATTAAAGTACAGATATAGACACGCGTGCGGACACACGAAAAAATTCCAAATTACGTTTCTGATATTGGTGCATCAAAATGGTACCTCTTTTGAGCCAAATGCATCAAAAACGTAAATTTTGCATCACATGCCGAATACTTTAGTGTCCTTCGCTTCGGACAATAATCGCGAAGAAGGTCTTTAACTCAAAGTTTATAGTAATTTCATATGTTTTTACTATAATTTTTATTATAGATAACATTCTAAGAGAGATGTCCTATGCCTGTTAATTTAACCGAAGATGTTTTAAAAAATAAATTATGATTCGAATTCGGTTAAATTAATTGCTAGTTGCTTAGAGTTGTGTCTCAAAATAACACCTTGGGGCATTATTTTGCGCAAGTCCAGATATGGTTTTTTCATGCTATTCGGTTCATCTTGGTGAGAACAAATGATATTCAATTTAATTGATAAATAAGGTATTATATTCAATATATTGATCTACCACTTTATCACCTTCGCATTAATACTAACATGTAAAAATAAAATTTAATGCCAAAAAGTTTTATTGGTTGGGATTAAGGCAGTTGAAATTAAATTTTCGCTTAATAACAATTTTTAGAACTCTTGGGGAGGGAGAAAATGAAACGAACATATAAAATGAACAACTTATTTGAAGCAACAAATTCATTATGACGAATTAACTTCAAAAAACTGCAAAACTGTAGAGATTTTAATTGAGTTAATTAGTTGGTTAAACATTGATATGTTTGATCACAGGGTGAGGATGATAATTTTAAATGAACGATTTATTTCGTGAAGCATTCGGGCAATTTTATTGGTCGGTGTAAATCATATGAATGGTGAGAATTATCCATCAATTTGATTGGTTGATTATTTTCTGGTTAACCGAAGTTTAAACTTCGAACAGCCTAAGTTATCCGCACAGTAGTGAAGTCGAGTAAAATAAAGTTGTCGCTCCAAGCGGATTCGTTAGTAAACAGCAAAAATCTGCACTTAAGGTTGTATTTAGATCAAATACATATACTTATTTATCCGACACGTGCCGCTTCGCAGCACATGTTCATTTTCCCGGTTGAACCAAATTACCAGTATTCAAAAATTTTTGCCGAACATGAAATTCAAAAACACTTTATTTAAGGTGAAGAGAGTCGACTGTATAACAAATATCAAACTGTCTTACGATATATGTCCAAACTTAACGACATCGACGACAGCATAAAAACCTATGCATGATGTATTTCACATATTTTTATGGAAGGTAAAAAGTGAGACATCCGAGGCAGCCCCTTGTTTCTGCTATTTTTAGGGCGTGTTGCGCCATGTCCCCATTTACATATTCTAAGTGTATAAGTCAACCTCATTTACGAGCTCTAAGTGTATAAATATGCGCTGTTCAGGAAAACCCGAAAATAAAAAAATCTTAAAATGATAACTACTCGTAATTTGCTTTCAGACCTTTCATGTAACTTTGAACAACTTCTTGAAAGCGGAGATAATTATGATGTTTTAATACAAGCCGGAGAAAGTCCTGAAGTACAAGAATTTCGAGCACATTCAATTATCTTAAGTACTAGGTCGCCATATTTTCGAGCAGCTTTATCAAATAGTTGGGCGAGAAAACGAAATGGGATAACAATTTTTAAGAAATCGAATATTTGCCCTAATACATTTAAAGTGATACTAAAGCAAGTATTATATTCAATCTATATAATTTCTTAAATTTATGTTTATATAGTATTTTCTAATTTTTTTTTTTTTTTTTGTGTAAAAAAGATATTTATATACAGCAAAAGTTGATTTGGAAACTCAAGAAGGAATGAATGTGTTAGAACTTTTAGTAGCAGCAGATGAATTAGATTTACAAAAATTAATAGAATACGTACAATTATATTTATTTGATAAAAAAATTGGATTCTTAACGGATAATTATTTAGAAATTCTTAAAATCGTATTTCGTCATGAAGAACTTTCAAAGTTAAGAGAATTTTGTTTGGATCGCGTAGCAGAAGATCCAGGTGTACTATTTAGATCACCAAATTTTTACACATTAGATAAATCACTTTTATATTTAATACTTCAACAAGAAAACCTCGCTATAAATGAAATGGAAATATGTAAATTCATGATTCAATGGGCTATCACTCAATCCTCGATGATTATAAACATAGATGATATTTTAGAGTTGTCATCAGAAGATTTAGGTATTATAAAAGAAACATTATATGAATTTATTCCATTAATCAGATGGTTTCAAATTTCAAAAGAAAATTTTTCAAAATTTCAAAAATTATTCGAAATTATTTTACCAAAAGAATTTTATGAAAGTATTAAAAGATTTAATTCTAAAAAAGAAATTAAAAATCAATCATTAATTTTACCACCAAGAATTCCTAACATAGATTCAAAACTTTTGGAAGTAAAACATTTCGCAATGATTTCAAATTGGATAGATAGAAACAATACACAAATTTACAAGACACAATTTCCTTATAAATTTAAATTATTATATAGAGCAAGTGAGGATGGATTCGATGTTGAAAATTTTCATATATTATGCGATAAAAAGGGACCAACGGTAACTATCTCAAAATTTGCAAAAAGTGGAAAAATAATCGGTGGTTATAACCCATTAGATTGGGGACCACAAAATGAAACTATAGAAAATACATCAATACTTGATTGTCATAGTTGGTGGGCAACATCAGAGAGTTTTCTATTTTGTTTTGAAAACAAGAAAACCAATTTAGATTCACAATGGGCGAAATTTGCAAGAGTTGCTAGTGTACATAGTGCTATTTGTTACAATAGGCAATTATGCGGGCCAGCTTTTGGACCTGGTTGGGATCTGGTGATTGGTGAACGTTACAAGCATGCATCTTGTTGGGGATCTACAGGATATCCGGGAAGTCGATTATTTTTTAATTCAGAAGAATGGAACGCAGTACATCATGAATTAGAAGATTACGAAGTTTTTCAAGTTATTCTTAAATATTAACATTTGCTTTAAAGGATGTTTGTATTATAAGTATTTATTAATGCATTGAGCGTTTCTTATTCTTCTAAATGATATGTAATTTTACCTATTATCTGTAATTAATACGAAGATGAATTTCATAATAATCAGAGAAGTATGACAATTCAATTTATCGCATTTTTGAAATAATTTGTATAAAAACCGTAGAAAAGTATTTAAAAAAGTATTTTTTAAAATAAACTAATTCTTGACCTTAAAGAATATTAAAATATAAAATATTATTAGTCCTTACTGTGTGATCAGTAAGAAATTTATTAATAAATCTTAATAGAATATAATTTTATTTTAAGACATGAAAAATAATTCTTGACACATTTTCGATTCCATATATAAATAACTTTTAGCTCGTCATGAGTTAAAACTATTCATCTTATGAGTTAAGTAGTTAAATAGTTATAGTTTGATGTACTGATCGAACCTTGTGCATGAAACAAATTTCAACGAGCTAGACAGCAATTAACTTTGCAAAACAAAAGAAAATAAAATCTCAATCTTTTATTAAAAATACGAGAAAAGTTGCTTGATGAATCCTTACGCTTTAAATAGAATAGAAAGAACTTCGCATGAAGAAAGCAATGGTAATAATCCTTCACTTAAATATTTATTTTCTTTCTAATATCTATTTCTAGCATTTTACCTCTCTCGCAGAGATTGCATCCACAAGTACCATCGAAACAAACGTTAATCCTGAAGTGAATTCAGAATCGAACGATTCTGTTTCTTACACATTAGACAATTCGGAAGTAGGCAACTTAATTGGGAACATACCAGAATCTACCACTTCAGATGTTGAACCGTCAATTAATAACAATACTTCAGGGAATACCTCAATCAATCGTACACCAACTATAAAACTGGGTAAAAATGACATAACTCAAATTGATAATATTGAAAGAAAAAGTAATGAGTCTGACAAAGGTGTTTTTAAAAGAATGGGAAAACTCTTCAAGAAAAGGATTAAAAAAATTTTTAAATGAAGCTTTTAATGGTTCGGATTTAATCTGTAATTCTAATATATAGATATATATATATACGCATTACTATTCTAATCATATAATATACATAATAATATACGTACAGTAATTTTCAATACATTATATAATAATTATGGCATACAAAATTTAATTTTTGGTTAGTTATGATTTAGCGCTAATTTTTGGCGCTAATTGTTGTTGGTGCTAAGAAAGAATCGTTTGCGCTTGATATTACATAGAAATTGCCTTTATGGAAGTTTATCGTTGCTTTTTTAAAGAAATTATTTGACGTTAAGAAACTAACGCTAAGTCTCATAGATTAACTTTCCTAGGAAATAGGTGGTTCCACGAAATTAAAAACGGTTCCATAGACTATGTACACAGGGCTGCGCTGGTGCCTATGCGCTCAAAGCTTTTTCGCTTCTCGAACAGATGTTGATTATATATCAAAGAAAAGACACCCTATTATTTGCGAAAAATAATCACCATTCTATTACTAAAAACGGGTCTATTAATACTCGTATGTATCGACCTACAAATTGCATAAATTGTATTCTTGATATATATATAACCATTAAAATATTGTACGTAACTGGCTTTAACATTCCCTTAAAAACGGGTAAATATCTTTAAAAAGACTAATCATATTTTAGTTAAGAACTTCATCCATCAATGGTGGATCTGCCTTATTTTTATCATATGGTCGGTAAAATTAGACCCTGAAATAGAGTCACTAAATTTAGTTTAAAACTCATTTAAATTTTTTTTTGATTGGTCTGACGAATTATTAGGGTGTTTGTTTTGATTAATGAGGGTCTATTCTGCAAGGAATATGCATCAAACCCATTAGATTTTCTTAAAAACCCATTAGATTATCATTCAATTTATTAATGTGAACTTACTATTTGACATTGTTATTGTTATAAGTAAATGTTAAAAATAAACCTTTCGTTTCAGTCCTTTAACAATTTTATTGTCAAACAGCCTGTATCACTATCAAAAGTTTTGAGGTATTAAACTTTTATGCCGCATAGTTTGCATCGTGCCCTATGATGCTAATTAGCATTTGGTACTACAATGTTGTTACTTTTCTAAAAAAATTTTCTTTTCTTAAATTTTGCTTTTTTTTTAGAATTTAGGTTTTACATTTTAGCTTATGTTAGAAATTTGATGTTTCCCAAATTTCAAACAATTGTAGGAAAAGGTACAAACGTATTCTGTGTTGCAGTAAATTTTCAATTACTGAATTAGCAATGCTTGAAGTTTAACTGCTCGATGCAGTGCAGTTAGAGTTAATACTTGGATCCGGTTTAAACAATTATATCCGAATTTAATCATTAAATCCGGATTTAATTATAAGATCCATATTTAACAATGATATCTAGCATTGTCACGATATGTTTGAAACAGATTTGTGAGTGGATAGAAGGTAAATGTGCCCGCATATTTAAATCCGGATATTGCACTTATATCCGGATCTAATGACTAAGTGCAGTACAGATGTTCAAAAGGATTTTTCGCTACATAGCATAAACTTTTAATTAACACAATTAGTATAGCATTATACATTATCAAACTAATTAAATCAAATATTAGTTAGGGTACGTATGAAAATCATTTGTGCGAAAATTTTTTATGAAAATCCGAATTTACTGCGGATAATAGTAACTTTCGGTACAGTTTTCTCGCGAACTAACATAACAATTGCAGTTAAGTTTTTTTGTTGAAGATATAAGTATTAGTATTAAATATTGTAATAACGTCATTTTTTCGATTTTTTTTCATTTATGAGTGGTCAATTTCTTTAAAATTGTAAGGGAACTTTACTTAATTTAATAAAACAAAAGATATTTAAAATCTGTAAAACAAAAGTTATTATCGAAAAGAATGAAATAAAAACTATAATATAAAAAAAAAATATGGTATAAAAAATTTGTATACTTTGTGTAAAATTTGTACTATTGTAATGTATATTAAAAATAAATATTTGATTTTATTTATCAAAATGTTGTGATTTCAAACAAAATTCAAACAATGCCATCATCCAAAATATGCATGCAATCAACATCAATTTTCAAAAAAATAAGACCCAAGCTAAAAATACTATTGAAAATAGTATAGATAGCGATAACAGTATTTCATTGACTTTACCAGCAAGGATATATACAGAAATAGATATTCAACAACAAAAAATTGATAACCTTATAGAATATGCAATCAATTTGTCAGATCCAATACTTGTTATGTTTATAACTATAATTAAAAACTTGCTCAAGAGCAATATACTCAATTGCAATATTTAAAAACATATTAAATATAATTAAAAATATAGATGATAGTGAATTAAGTCTTGTAGTATTATTAATAAATCTTATGAAACATAAGAATAGTCCTAAAACTGGCATATAATTTCATTTGTTATTTAAATAGAAGTCATATTAAATATAAAAAAAAAATATTTAAAAAATTAATCAACTGCAAAAAACAAAAAAAAATTTATATAATAAAATTAAAAAGTCTAACCAAATACATAAACAATATATCTCTAAGGTTCATTCTATAGTTTGCAAAGTACCTAATATAACTAATAAAAAATTAAAATTACAATTCAAAATTAGTTTATGTAAATAAAAACAATTTAATACTAAAACTATTTTTATGATTATACAAATTTGTGAAATTGAAGAAATGTCTTATTGATTTGCTATAACTTGTATAAAAAAGATAATCAAATAATTAATAAATTAAGAATTAAATAAATAATTTTTTGTTAGCACACTTATTAGATAACATCAAGATGTATTGAATATTTATATTATTTAACAATATAATATTGTTAAACTTTCTAAATAGTATATTTTTGAAATTATAAAAATGAATTAATATATAATAATAATAAAGTTTTTGTTATATGTTTTATATATTAAGATCTAGTTAGTAATAAACCACAAGTTACTTTATTAAAACTTTAAGATTTAATTCAATTTATCAGAACATTAATTGCACATACTGTTATTAAATTATGTAAGCAATATTAATTAAATCTAACTAAATATTTAACTTAAATAACAAATAATATATGACATATATATCAAATTATAAACATAGTATAGTAGCTTTATTTAATAAATAAATTCATTTGGAATTTCTTATAGGCTTCATTTAGCATATATAATGATAACAAATTTTGAAAATATCATATTCAAAAAGCTCAAAGTCAAAAAAGATTTTCAACTCAAAAATATTTTTTAATTTACTGTATCTTATTTGGTAATTATATAATAAGTATAGTAAAAGTAATAAAGACAATTTAATAAATATAAAATTATTTTATATATTTGATTTATATACTAAATTATTTAAAATTCAATTATTTTAATTTTAAAAATCTTTATAATAACAGTATTTATATGAATTACAAGCAGCAAGTTAATTAGTAAAAAAAAGAGAATATTTAGAAAAATTTATTTTTTGATTTCTAAATAAACTAAAATTATTAAAAAATTACTAAAAAAATATCTTGAAAAGTAGAAACTTCTTTAACAATGACTTGTTAATTTGGTTTTAAAAATACAAATAGAATATTTTATTAAGTTTAGTAAACAAATATATGAATTTATTATAAATTTTTTTATCAGATTTGATAATGAATTATGAGTTCTTAAATCATATAATCAGTTATTGTTCCTTTTATCTGATTATTAGGTTTATAAAATATCTAATGCAATTATTAAATAGATAGAAACTTTAAATAGAATTATATCCAATTCCAAAAGACATAGACTGGAGTTACTGTCTAAACAACATCAGACCAATAGCATTAATAGAGACTTTTAGAAAAGTTGTTACAAAGGTCGTGACAAAAAGATTAGCCAGAGTGTTTACAGAAAGAAACATACTCAGAGGACCAAATTTCGCAGGCCTGCCAGGCAATTCAACAGAGCAGCCAATACACATACTAAACATGATAATGGAGGAGGCACAAGAAAAGAATAAAGAAGTTTGGATTCTGTTACAAGATATGAAAAAAGCATTTGACTCAGTTCCATTAGAAAGCCTAGATTGGGCATTAAAAAGAGTTAAAATCCTGCAAAAAACAAGAAAATATATAAGCAACCTGTTTTGTAATCAGCAACTCAAAATCATAACAGCCTATGGTCTAACAGAAGAAATAATAGCAGGAGACAGAATAGACCAAAGAGAGGTAATTTTACTATTAATTTGGTGTCTCTTTTATGATTTATTATTAAAAAGAATACAAGAAGATGAAACATTAGGCTATAAGATAAAACAGAGAATTGCAGAGAAAGCATGCATTGATAACATTACAAATTACAGGCAAGTAGCAATTGCATATGCCGATGATACAACATGAATTGTGAATAGTAAAGAACAAATATTAAGAATTTTAAGCATTGTAGAAGAGTTCTTTAAAGCAAACGATATTGAAATAAATGGATCCAAATCAAAGCTCATAGTAATGAACATAAGAATAAGAGAGGAAGAAAGAGAAATTACATTTGGCCATAGTAAAATAATAGAAGAACCCAAAAACAAAATTGTAAGATCATTAGGAATATGGCTAAATAGCCGAATGAGAGAAGTACTAGTCTGTAAGAAAACAAAAGAAATAGTTAGTCAAACGGTCAAAGATCTAAGATACAAAAAGATGACAATGAGCCAAATCGCATACATAAACAATATAGTAATAATTCCTAAACTAGGATATCTTTTACAGCTAACAAAAATGTCAGAGAAGATGATTGACAAAATACATCAACCACTAATATGTTTGGCAAAACATAAGTG
>CAJVQA010010978.1:0-11026 GCA_910591915.1 Cetraspora pellucida
TTTCGAGGAATTGATCGTCGTATCCGTCTCACGTGAGGTTCCGGCAGAGTATTTACGTCACGTTATCGGGCCTCACACTACTTATAACGTTTATGCTAATTATACTGAGAATAATGTTTATAATAATTATTTTAATTATACTCTTGGTCTCGCTAATTCCCATTATCCCACTGATATCAATTATAAATCCGATACTTAGTATACAGCGGATACAGTGTATACTGCCGGTACACACATTTAAGGTATGTGATCTACATAGCCGAGAGAGCGTGACTTTGGGTCATACAGCGAAGATCCCACGACGTGTTTCGGTTCTAACAGTAGAAAGAATTTGAAGATCACTTCTAAATTTACATTATATCTTTATGACTGTGATCGTTTCTAAAATTATGATTAATCCTTGAATCTACGTCACTGATAATTTTATCTCACATCCCTTACTTTCATATTTATCCGATTGTTATGTTATCACTTATCCTTCAATAATAGTATCACCATAATCATGTAAATCTTATCTTTAATAGTATTTGGCATTATTATGTATTTTTAATGGCACTGTATATGTAACTGTTTATATGTTATGTAAATTCTGTCAATTATTAATTGACGCATGTCATTTTTCAATTGGTATAAAATTTGCAAATTAAAAAAAAAACCCGACAGAATGATTTATTATACGTATTACATTTAACCGAAAATATTCAAATTTATGCAAGATATATTAAAAATTTACTAATGTAACTAAATATATTTGCATTTTTCACGTAAAACGCATCCACAGTGCCTTGAGTATATAACGAATTTTTATTTCTACAAGAGCAAGATTTAGTATTGCAATTCGTTCTTCGCAACTGCAAGAATTTGGCGAGTTTTTTTTTTTTTGACTTGAACCATTATTATTGCACTGTTACTTCAATTCAAATTATCAGTAAAATTTTTTTTATTTACTTATTTCGGAAATATATGAGTTAGGTGTTATTGGGTATTCTTGAGTTGAGCTTTTTGTATTAGGTGTTCTTACATAGTATGAATTGTATGACTTGGGTGTCGAACATTATAAGTTTGACATTCCTGAATATTATGAATTGAACATGTAATAATTTGCTTGGCAGGATTTTTTAATATATTATGACATTCATTGTAGTATTCTCCATCCATCAAGCTTCGTTTGTGTATGTTTCCAACATTCGGTTAAAGAACTCACGAGTCAGAAAAGAAGAACTTTTGAATTCATTAGTAGAAAGAGAAGAAAAAAATTACATGATAAACGAATATTTTTCAAAATTTTATTTATTTATCATTATTGGCATCATTAATAAGCTACCGTTGATTATAATATGATTTGCTTTAAGAATTGACCTGGGTCATTTATCAATCGGTGGAAATTGAAAAATGGCAGGCTTCAATTATTAATCGATGTAAATTGAGAAATGACGCATAACATATACACCAGAATAAATAAATCTACATGTGCCGTAACATTTGGTTATCGTTGATTTATGCTATAATATTCGGTAAAAATTTGCAGACCGATTTTTCGACTGATTTGATTAAGTTAGCAATTTTAGCATAGGACTAATACGTAGGTATATCTCTGTTTTTGATACAGAAATATTATCCTTAAAAGCAATTTCGCTGGCAAATAATTAAGAGAAATTTAACAATTTAAAAAATCGCCAAACACAAAGTATGTGTCTTAAGTTTTTAAAATTTCTGCTATTTTAGAAGTTCAGTGTTATTAAATCTGAATGATACTTTAGTGAAAAAAGAATCAGACTGATATTTGTATGAATTATAATTAGATTTAGGTAGAGATGGGCAAATCGTGGTTTCTCAAAAAATCCCGCGTGTCACGTGCGGGATTCATTAAATCTAGGTGCCGCGCGGTTGAACCTCAATTTTGATTGGCCAACGGCTGTGATCGACAAAATTTTGGTCCACATTATACATAATTTTGGCCGAAGTTTAATTTTTTAATTGTTTAATTGCAAAAATAGAAAATTTTGAGGTTTAGGTCTGTGTAATGTTAAAATTAACCCAGGAACATATTTTACTTAGGGTTAAAAATTACATTTTACAAATTTATAATACATGTAATTTTATATAAGTTTTAATAACATAGATTTCATGTAATTTTATGGGATATATAGTGTGAGCTCTGAAATTGGTCATATGTTTTCACGGTCACACGTGACCGATCATTGGAATTAGGTCCCGCTCCCTACCCGAGTAATTGGTCACATGAAAAGTAAGATTTATCTTACTTTTCTTACTTTTGTTACATTTATTACATTTATTACTTCAGATAGATCGACAGTATATATGACATTTAGTTTCTTATTAGTATAGTAGAAAAAGAATTTTAAGGATGATATAGTGTAAATAGATAATGTAGAGGAAACTATCCTTAAATGTAAATAAAAGTTTTATTATAAATAAAAAGTTTTTCATCTAAAAAAAAAGTAACAAGAAATACCTTTAAGTCAATATATTTTTGTATAATAAACTTAAATATCAGACTTATATTAAAAGTGAAACTAGAATCTAACCCAGCATGAAAATGTCTATATCTGAATATATCTATCAACTTTATTTTTGAAGATTGTTAATTAAATAATATGTAAAAATGTCTAATTTATATCCAAAGTATTTTTTAGATTCCTTGCTAAGTTTTATTAGTTGACAAATGCTATTTTTTCATAAGTTTTTATAAAAACTAATCTATCAAGTATGTTGAACATGCACTTTAATTAAAATTTTAATAAGATTGTCTGTATTGATCTTTTTAAATAAAAATTACATATAACACAAAATATTTTTTATTGATATAAGCAAATTAGTAAGTTAGTTACTTAACAGATATATATGTTATTTAACCTACAAGTTAGGCTTAATCAAAGAAGTGTGTTATATTTGGTAAGTATATAGTTATGATTATAGATATGGTTTTTATTATATAATGAGACAGATAATTATTATAGAGCAAAATTTATAATAAGCACTAACTGAACTGTTCTTAAAGAGATTAAAGTCTTTATTATATACTTTTATTTATATCAAATACATTATACTCTTTATTCATAATATATTATTTATACTACTTATAGTGCTTCAAATAGGTCAGATTGAAACTTTCAGGTTAGAACTTCAACCTGATCCAAATCTAATCTGAATTGAACCCAAACTAACCTAACTCAAAATTTTAAGGCTAATATATTAAAATTTCTTAAAAATTGAATTTAGTTGTCTATTTTACTCTTAAAATTTATGCAATAATGACTATTAAAGTTGGCTATCAAATCCAAACTTAATATGAATTATAACTACTACAGTAAAAGTTATGCATTGCATATTAGAATCAATGAAAGTTTTTTATTTTTATTTTATGATTTATAGAATTAAAAAAAAATTATTGATTTCATTCTACAAAATTTCATAGCTGATTCTTGATTTTGATTGGCTAAGAGTAATAAGCAAAATAATTGTTCAGAATTACTCAGAATTTTATATTGTTCCTAAGCAAATTTTATTATAATATAAGATTATTTTCTAAAATTTCTATTTTTGTAATAAAAAAAAATCAATTTTATAACTTAAAATTAGTAAATTATATAATATAAACAAAATTTTGCAATCTGTGACTGTTAACTAATCAAAATTAAGAATCTGCATAATAATTTATTTGAAGAAATCTGTAAAAGTTTTGTTATTTGAAGTACTTTGTATATAAGTTTGTCAATAAAAATACTTAAAATTTTATTAAAAAAATCTTATTAAGTTTAAATAATTTTTAAAAGTACATAAATTTAAAAATAAAAATATATTAAAAATAGAAGTTTAGTTCACTCATAAGACTTACTAATCTATCTGAAAAATTCTAATATATAATTAATAATAAATAAAAATAAATATAGAAAATAAATGTAAATTATTACAAATCAAAGTCAATCATTAATACATATGTCAATTACATCATTGATAAGCAAAATTGCACTATAGGATGAAGTAAATAAGTCATAATAATGTTTATCTATCTATGTTACATTTGCTAAATTAATTCTATTTATAATTAATAAACTGATAAACTAAATATAGCTAAATTAATTATAGTAATTAGCATGTAATTAAGAGAAAACTTAAAAAAATAATGAAAAAAAAAAATTACAAAAAAATTATAATATTGTTACAAAATCTGATTGATGGTTTTATTTAACCTATTATTTAAAAATACTTATATACTTACTATTATAAACATATGTATTTTCTATTAAAACTAAAAAAAAACATATAAAATGCTTATTTCAAGCATCTTAATTTAGAAAATTTTAGGTCAAGACAAGTCAGATTCAGTTCAGATTAATGTTCAAACTGAACTAACCAAACTTGATCTGAATGAATCTAAAATTTTTGAATCAGATTTTTCTAATTCGAATCTGTCTTGGTCTAAAATTTCAAGTCTGATTTTAGAATAATCTGATTAGATTCAAAGTACTAACTAATATTTATTCTAAATATATTAATAATAATGTTTATACTGATTATTTTAATTATACTCTTGGTTTTACTAATTCCTCTTATTTTACTAATATTAATTATTAATCTAATACTAAGTATATAGTAAATACAGTGTATACTGTTAGTAAATCTATTTAAAATAGATGATCAAATAAATATTTATTCATTACTTCATCATACTGATCACTTGCTTTATGAGTTTCTGGCATCATTACTCTACCACTTACACATATAGAATAGTTTTCTTCTAATTGATTAATTACTTATAATTGTATTTATACAGTTTAAAGTACTTTTTAAAAATATAACATTTTATAAATAAAAATAAAAATTAAACTTATTGCTATCTTTGAAGAAGTGCTAATAGCTACTATGCAAAATAATTCTAAATAATCTTGCATCTAAAGGTATCTTACTAAGAAGATAAATTTCTATATAAGTTGTAACTATAGAACTATATATAATTACTAAATTATTAAATACAGCTGAGTTATTTAAAAAAAATTAATAATATAACTACATTTTTTAATAATAGATAAGCAATTTTCTAACTATGTTAAAGAGGTTTAAAGTATAAAAAGTGTTAATGCATAAGAATAAAGTTAGTAATAAGAGTGGTTAAAACTTGTTATACATGTATATATATAGAAATTGATGAGTTTTATTATAATAAGCTTTGGTATAATAAATAATAGATTCTCAAATACTATATTAGTTTAGTATAAAAGGCATAATAGACATTTAAAAAATATATATATAAACCTATTTACAAATTGTCAAATATTTCAATAATACTGCCTATTTAGCAGCTGAGAAGTTTTTAGCAAAAAATTCAATCTTGACTTCTAACCAGTCTCTATTTGTGACTCACTCTTCTTATAATCTTCTTTTTAAGTTCTTTGTCTTTTACAACTAACATTAAAGCAGCCATTATCTTATTAAAAGAAACAACTACTATAGTTAATAAGAAAAATAAAAAATAAGTAGGCAGATGGACAAGCCTATTTATATGAAAGCTTAGGATAATAATAGTTAGACCCAATATGCAATGCAAACTATAGTATCTTGCATAGCTATAAAAGCTGAGCATATAGTAATCAACTCTATAGAAGACAATTTTAAAAGATCATTTATAATATCTTTAATCTTTTATAATCTTTATATATGCTTTAACAAATTCCTTCTTTATTGCAATTTACTACTTCTCTCTATAGTTAAACTATTTAAACTTTAATTCAATATATTAATAAATATAATAACAACAAAATAGTATCTAGTATTACATTTTTTGCTAATTTATCTTATAATGAAACTTATATATATTTTTTTGATAAACTCTTTTATCAGATCATATTGTTATTACTCTAAATCTTCTTTCTATATTTTATAATCTTCTTCTCAAATCTAACCTCTTTAATTCTACTTCTATTCCATTTAATTTATTTTTCAACAATCATTCTTTAATCTCTAATTGTAATTCTTCTTTATTTTTATCAAATTCAACTCTACATTATCTCAACCTACTATTGCTATACACAATATTAAGGCTTTAATAAACTTAATAAGAAAGAAGCATAATAAGATTATTGCTTTAATTATAACATATCTATTATAAGCATCACAGAAACAAAAATTTTTAACAAATCTAATTTTTTTTTGTAATAATAACTTCTATATTTACTACTAGTTTAACTCTCCTATTTCTATAAAAGGCACTACTATTATAATTTGCAACTATCTTAAATCTCATATTTATAGTATTTACACTCATTTTGGAGATGCTATAGCACTTAATATTTTCTTTTGAAATAATATCAAGTTTCATATCATTTTAGTATATCTGTTATCAACTGATATTTCTATTCACAACCAAACTCAAAATAAAGTAATTAACTAGATCCAACAAGTCTATCAACTTCATATTCATTTTATTATTCTTGGTGACTTCAATATACAGAACAATACCTACAGATTTTTTCTAAATATAAACTTATTAATTTTTTTAATAATTCTAATATGTAAAATATTGAAGTTTACTTTAACAACAAACACTTTATTTGATTTAACTATACTAGCAGTAATCATATTAACTACATCCGAACTAACTAATTTAATATACTTTTTTCTTTCTTATAGTCTTAATAATAGTTAAACTTTTACCTCTAATAATCATCTAATTCTTTCTTCTATTTAGATATTTTTACATGTTTATAACAAATTTTTATATAATTGTACTAGTATTAACCATTATATTTTCAACTACAAAGCCATGTCTACAAAGAACTGAGAATCTTTTGCAGATACTTTATTTTAACAACTTCTATTACATCAAACTTTTACCTATAATGAAACTTATAAGAGTATTGAAACCACTTGGTACAAAATTTAATACTTTATTATTTATACTGCTACCCATACTATTTCTAACAAAGTCTCTTACAAACACAGCTACAATTATCAATACTCACCTCACAGTACTCTACTACATCTATTTTTCAAAAAACTTAGTTATATTATTAAACTTGTTAAAAAACTTATTCAACATTTTAATACCTCTTACATTAATTAAAATATCTTTTAAATAACAAACAGTCACAATGTGACCTTCAATTACTTATCTCTACTGACTCAACCTTTATTCAAACTTGGCTTCAACATGTTCATTTAATCTGAAAACAACTTTTTTATACCTATTATCTTGAAAACTTTCTCTTATTTTGACAACTAATCAACAAAACTATTAACAAAAGATGGGTTAATTTTACAACACTTTCTACTCAGATTATCAATAGCATTTTCAATTATTACTACTAATCTGTTTACTTCACTAATATAAAACTTTTCTCAAAAGCTTATTACTGACTTACCCATTATTAAACAACATGTTCAATCTCATTTTTAAGACTAAACTGCATACAGATCTATCAATCAGACTCTTTTTAATAATTTCTAATAACAACATTATCTTTTACTCCTTTACATTAATTCAACTTGGTATTATTTTTTTAATTGCCCTATACTAATAATGAACTTCTAAAAACTCTCTCTAAACTACCTAATAACAAAGCCTGTAATTCTATAGGCATTAGTTAAAAATGCTTAAACATATTAGCCCTCAATGCACTTCTGTTATTATTGCTCTCTTTAATTATTGCCTTTTTGAAAACAGAATTTTTAAGTAATAAAAACATAGTCATATTTATTCTATTCCTAAATAAAATATCTTTGATGGTAACCTCAACCTTACTTAACTTATTAGTCTTGTTAAAATATTTTGTAAGCTTTATACCAAAATTCTTATCAATTAACTTAGCTTTGTATTTTTAATCCATTTTATCCTCTTATCTTTTAATTATATTGCCCTCACAACAACAACACCTCAATTCCTATTATATTCTTAGCAATCTTATTGAAGATGCTTCTTGCAATCATAAAGACATTTGGTTACTTTTACAAAATATGAATAAAGCCTATAATTCTGTCAATTTTACTCTCTTTAAATATGTACTTTCTTGTTTCTTACTTTTTTCATTTACTATTAACATTCTCTTTGACCTCCTTACTAATTATTACAATCAAGTTATAACTAATTTTGATTTAACTTCATTCTATTTAGTTCACAATAGTATTAATCAAGATAAAACTATTACTCCTTTGTTATAGCATATTTACTATAATTTACTTATCCCTTATATATACTTAAATACTTCTAATTACAAATTACAATTTTCTTGAACTACTAATCTCAAACTTCAAATATCCAACTTATTACAAAAACAATGTTCTGTCTTGACTTATATGGATAATACTCTTTGGGTTGCTTCATCATAATCTAAACTATTACATATATTATCTATAGCTAAATCCTTTTATGCTATGACCAATATTCAAGCTAATTCTTCAAAATTCATTTTGTTACCAAAAATCTTCTATCTTATCATACATCTATCTCTTTAATAACCATTTTCTTCTGCTTTATGCTTCTAAAATATCTTTTAAATTTTTAGGTTTTTGGTTTACTTTGGACAACAAACAATCTAAACAAATAAAACTATTTATCTCTAAATCTTCTTAACTAATCCAAATTACCAAAACCAAATGTATTACTAACTTACATACTTGTTATATTATTAATACAGTGATTATTTCTATTCTTAAAATACTAACCAAAATATTGTAATCAATTAATTAACTTGTAATAAAATTTTTATTTAGCACATTTGGCTTGTCAAACTTAAAGCCAAACTTTATCATACAATACCTTCTAGTATTCTTTTATATTCACAAATTTATAACATCAAATACATTTGGAACATCTATCTACAATACCATATTTCTAATCTTCTTAAATGACTTAATAATTTTGACCTATTAGGCACATCTATTCATATTCGAATTCAATAATTACAAAATAATCTTTGGTTTTCAATTAGTATTTTTTTTCATCTTAATCCAATTATTGATAGTTTTAACTGCCTAATCACAAACTTTTAAATTATACAGCTTATTATACATATTGACTAAACATTTTCAATTAATCCAACTTATAATATTCTTTATACTTTATATGATAAAACTATCTTTCTTGAATTTCTTCTCTTCTCTTATTCTAAATATTCTGTTTTCAAAAAATAACTTAGACACTACAAACTTCTCTTTCTTGACCAACTTACCACCTATAATAATTTATATTTATTACATTGACAACATATTTCTCTTAGACTAAACAAACTTTCTAAAAGTGTTATATCTCAATGGTTTACTATTCTTGAAAACATTACTACAAGTTATTCCTATCAATGTACATTATATAATCATTTTAATCTATTTTAATCAAACTAATTTTCTTATATTACTGATCACTTTAACTTTAATACCAAACTCTAGCTACTTACTATTCTCAATAATTAAATTATTATTGGCAAGCTCAGAAGACATAACAGTCTATAGGCCTTACTTTTATTACTTACTGGCACTATTCAATTCAGTCTTAGTTTTCTAATATTTATCTTATCCTTCTTTTTGCTACTACTATATGCTGTAAATGTCATTTTAATTCTAATATAATTACAAACAAATGCACTATCTTTATTCCTACAAATTTGGCTACTAAATTACTTTGTTATATTTAACTCTAACAAAACTCTTAATCTATATGCCAACTTCCTTGATATTGCATACTCTGTAGCAATTCGATATCCTTTATATATCCTATCCTCTCTTCATTAACAATCAATTTATAACAATTATCTTGCATTTTTTAGTTAGACCAACTTACTGCCAGTCTACAGTCTATTACTAATTCTAATTATAACCTAACTATTATCTTATTTTATACTGATAGTTTTGTTATTGAGCTTAGTACCTTTCAATGCTCTATAGATATAAACTGGATTCAAGTTGATAACTCTACAATTATTTACTCATTTTAGACACAAGTTAAACTTTGACTATACTCTTTTAAAGCTAATATTTTTGCTATTCTTTTAGCAATTATTACTGCTCTCAGAAACTGTTTTGTTCATATCTTTACTGACTCACAATCTGTAATCTTCAAATATTAAAGTATTTGCTCATCAGCTTCTAACTCTCTTATACTTATACTTCATACTTCTCTTTGGCAAACTCTTATTAACTTTATTAACTTATACAATATTTAGCTTACTTTTTACAAAGTTACTGCACACCAAGATAACTTATTTAATAATCTTGCTAATTAGCTTGCTCATAATCATTAAATACTACCCTTTTTAATTTTTTAAGTAATAATTCTTACAACTCTGTATATACTTTATTTATTGCCTAATTTTCTATTGAGATTTCTATTTAATGCTCTATTTGTACTATTTGTTAAGCTCATATTATAATACTTTGAACATCCCAATATCATTTTCAATAATAGTCTACTATTGCATCTAATATTAACTGAAAAGCCACTTGGCTTTACATTAATAATAATCAAAAGTTTCTAACTTTGCCCATAGCTTTTATTTCTCTATTTTAAAACCTTTTATATTAATATTTTTTTAGATAAACTACCTGTTCCTCATACTCTTCACAAATGCAACTCTTCTTACTCTTTTCTCTGCCATTAATGCAATCAAGCTAGTTTTTCATTATACTGGACTCTTTGTCCTTCCACTTAAACAATTTACTACTTAATCTCTAATTCTCTTAATTGCATTTTAAATGATACTACTTTTGACATATCTACTAATTCTATTTCTAATTTATATTAAGAAATTCTTACATTTAACAGTTTTAAACTGTACAACTTTTCTTATATACTATCTCTTATTTCTACTTTATCTGGCTTAGTCTCTATTAACCTTATTTCTACTATTCATAGTACTTTTATTTCTTACTATATAGCTATCTCTCTTTTTATTAAATTTCTTCTTTATTTAAACTAACAAATATATAAACAAATATGAATTCTATATTATATTTCATGCTTAGCACAGTCTTTAATTACATCTTCTATAAACTCACCTTATAATTCTCTTTTTAG
>CAJVQA010010979.1:0-11026 GCA_910591915.1 Cetraspora pellucida
CTATAATCACACTCTTGGTTTCAAGAATTTTAAGGTTAAATTTATATGCATTATATGAGTTGGTTTTAAAAGTTTGTAGTTATAAGCAAATGAGATTATAAAGAAAGTAACTATAGAGAGGTCTGACTGTAATGAACGATAACTCTAAAACACCTATTTCATCACAATTAATTATGATGCTAATATATTTAGACCCTTATTTGTAATAATTTTCAAATATCAGGCCTCTATCTGTAATTATTTTCATCTTGGACCCTTATTTGTAATTATATTCATTTTTGGGCCCTCATTTGTAAATTTCCCTTAAATTTATTATATAATATTTCAGGTTACTGGTTTTGTAATATAGAACATATTATCTTCTATTTAGTTCACAGTTTGCTAACTTTATATAATCCATTAGTTAAATTATTTTTTATGTCTAATATCCTTTTTTATCAATCCTTTTAACTAGGTTTTCTTAAAATTAGTGTCATTTGTTAATAGATTCATCTTTTCTGATTGTTCTCAACTCTGTGACTATAACAGCAGACTGCATTCTTATATATGAATTTTGTTTTTTTCTTTAATGAATAATTTTCTAAAGATCATTCTAATTATGGTTCTGATAAGTTGTAATCACCTAGTAAGATTCGAATTTGCAATCTTGTGATTGTGATCCAGAAGTACTAATTATTATGCTATTGATCTACTGGCCAAAAATCTTAACTTATTGATCTAAATTAAAAAAATAAAATTTGATTATACAAATTTTAGCAATATAACATGCATAATAAATTTTATCTTAAATAATCTTTCATAAAATTATAAGAAATAATATGGTATATTTATTATAATCTTTACATATTCTTAAATTTATTATTTTTTACTTATATTTTTTAATATCTATCATTATATTATTAAGTTTTTTTTTTAACTCGCGCTTATTTAATATTATTAGCTTTATATTGTTCTTGTACTATCAATAACACATCTTTTAAAATTAATTCATAATATTTAATCAGTTAATTCGAACTTTACTATTTATTACTATAGCAATATTATCTAATATACATATAGATATTAACTAAAATTAATTGAATGTTATTAAAATTTACTATTATATATTTCTTATCTAATGAACTATTGGGTATATAATTTGATAATTATTCTAATAATTATTTAATACGTATTAATAATAACAGTCTATAAATTGAAGTTTTTTGAGTTAGTAAGCTTATATAAATAGAAAATGTATTTTTGTGTTATAAATATTATAAAAAAAAATAGATCAGTAATAAAAGAAATGACCTATGTCATAGATTACAACCTGCGTCATAAATAGCAACCTGCATTATAGGTTACAATCTCGTGATCTACGTCATCATGACCAAAAACGTAATGGTTACGGCAAAAGTTGCAACTGCCGCTACGGACATGGTTATAACGACACTTTTTAAAATTTTGAACCTATGTACTTAATATGAAATTACCTCTGGTTAAGGATATATTGGACAATTCTTTATTTTATTGAGATTGTCAATATAACCAGAGTGACGTGTAGTAGTCAGGATTTCGAATTTTAAACTGTCAGGATCCTGTATTTGTCTTGATTTTGTATTTGTCAGGATTCTAGTATTTCAAGATTTTGTGTGCCAGAATTGAGTACCATCAGGATTGTGAGCTCCGGAATTTTGTATCAGATTGTATAAATTAAAATAAACATAAAAATTCTATGCGTATAGTCTATGTAAAAATGCAACAGGCGGAACTGTTACACAACTAATCTAACAGGCAAGGGATTATAACCGTAACATGGACTAGCAGGTATTGTAAAATAATATTTACCAGGTGTGGGATTAGTCGTGTAACATCAACGGTTCCTCTCGTTGTAAAATGTAATAGCTTGATAAAGGTTCAAAAGAGTCGTAAGATTTTTTATTTTTGTGCATCGTACAATGCATGCATTAGTTTTTCATATTATGCATTCTTTATTTTTATCATGTTATGCATTCTTTATTTTTATAACATTAATGCATGACCAGAGCTTTGGTCATGCTACTTAACTCTAATGCTGATTCTGGCATTTAAGCGGCTAAAATGTGCCTGAAATAAATGCCATGTATATAAATAGATGGTTATGCAAATTTGCGCCAATTACTGAATTAGCAGTTAATGTCCGATTTATGATGTGCCCATCTGGGATTCAGCCCTTTATGGTCCCTCTACGTAGTCTAAGGTTGACTCAAAGAACGACTCGTACCAAATTTTTACCATCTCTAGTTTCAGGTTCTAAATTCGATATATAAAACAATACAAATAAATTCTGACAATATCCGAAAGATTTTTCATTGCCATGCAGCCGTGCAGCGCCTAAGCACGTGTGATCAAAATTTTTCTTTCCTTTTTTTTCAAAAAAAAACAACTGTCCTGATGCCGGAATCACCTTGTTAGTTATAATCAATCTAAATTTGATAACTTGCTATTAATGTTGACAGATTTGTCTTTATCAAACATCTCCGCCTCTATTAATGTTGTTATATTTGGTTTAATTAAATTTACGTACATGATGTGTGTTCTTAAACACGAATACTTATATATATATGCTTTTAACAAGTATCGAATTTTCTCCAGATTTTTTTTGCAAACAAACCATTTGGCATTTTGCAGTTTTAAAAAAATATTAAACAATGTTGCTAAAATATTATTTCTTCTTGGTTATCGCTTTGGTTTTTATTTTAACCACAACGGCTAGTCCAATGCAAAAGCGTCAAGTAAATAGTCCTCCTAGTAAGTAAAGGTTAATAATAGAGTTTGATGCAATTTTCATTTATAGTTCGTTCACAATCCTTACGCAAAATTCTTAATTAAATTAGAATGCACTCGTAAGTTATTATACATATAGTTTTTTTTAAAACATATTTTGATCAAAAATATTAATCCTATACTATATTGGATTAAATCTCTAGAAAGTATGTATATTCAATATAATTGCCGTGTAACACAAAGATCAATTTTATATGAAGCAACCTTTAGGTTCTAGCAAATTACAAGATTTAGCTTCTGCCTTAATCTTGAGTTATCGTTTTGATCTTATGTTACATATAACCATGTTAAATACCAATGATTTGATAAAACATACATTTTAACTGAATTAATCTAAATTGTAGCCCGTAAGTAGTATCTTAATGTTAAGCGCCAACGATTTGATAAACCAAATTTTAATTAATATGCATTTTTAATTGAATTAACCTAAATGATAGCATGTAAGTACATTCCTTGTTTGTTACTTTTCTAAAGTTATGCAATAACTACTTATTAATCAAACCATAAATCACCAGGCCGTAAGTTATTATTATTTATAACTCAAAGTTTGCGTTAGTTTAAACATACTTATCGTTATATATATATATATATATACACTATTAAATCAAATTATCAGCTCGTGAGTTCTCTTTATAAATCAATGTTATACAATTCGTTAAATAATACCTCTCTAATTAATTTACAATTTAAAAACTTACTGCGTTCTAAATATTAGCTGGTAAGTGTAATTTCTTTAATTTCTTTCTAATTTTTGTTTCATCCTACCAATATACTTATACATTATTAAAATTATTAGGCAGTAAGTTGTTATTTGTTAATCATTATGTCAGTGTTGGGAATATTACTATGTCCAATTGTTTCAAAACCATTTGGACATGTCAAAACTAATTGTAGTGCAGTTTTTTGCAAATTTCCCAACACCGGTTTATGTTAACTTATGATTTGAATAACACTTTTATAACAATTTTACAATTTAATAGAAAGTATGTATAATTTTTTCAACATGCATATTTTGCCTTAGTGATAACTTACTAATATATATATATATTGTTTTCTCTGTTTGATTATTGTATTAGCGTCAAGTAAGTAAGCTGAATAATTTTGGAATTAGTATCGAATAACTATTTTTATAGTGCTTAATTCCATTTTAATCATTAGGTACAAAAGAAGAATAATAAGACTATATCTTCCGATTGGGTTTATAACTTTGGTCGCCGCACACATGAGTTTTCAACCGTGAGTACAATCCTTTTTTTCAAAATAAAAAGGAAAAAATTACAAGTCTTACAAATAAACTTTATCAATTAACTTTAGAATGTGAGATCTGAATTTTAGCTCTTACTAGGTCAATCTCCATCCAATTTAAATTCTTCAATGTAGATTTTTTTGTTCATAATTTTAATGTAATTTAAGATTTTTTGTTTGTAATTAAACAAGTGTGTAACAGTCATCTCACTGATGATTCTAATAAAGTTTTGATAGTGTTGTGCCTGAAGTCACGGCTTCAGGTGCTTGACTTAAATTAACCCTTGAAATAAGCAAATGATAATGTTAACTGCAAGCACAACAATAATATAATCAATATTCATGATTGAATTCACGATAATCTGTATAAAGAAATGTTATAATATAGAACTTTTAAATTTACGTAGCAATTAAATGTCTTGGCAAGAAACTTTTTAAACATATCTTACAAATAGAATTTATATTAGAAGATTGATTATATATTAATAAGAGTACCACCTCTGCACTTTCAAAAATGCTAGCATTTGTGACAAAATAAATCTCATATTGTATGAAGTGTGTTATCATTAACCGCATCAATTTGGTCAAACCGGTCTATATCGGGTGTATCAGGACCTGAACAATGTAGATATAGAGGTTCTATTGCTACATTGCCCACTTTTCTGCAGCGCTAACTGATTAAAATAAGGTTCAACCTAGTATTAGGGATGGTAAAAGTCCTGTTCCATAGATGTCCGATTTTGAGAACTAAGTTCAAATCATATCATGTGAAAAATTGCAAACTTAAGTTTCGAACTTACTTCTCATTGGTTCTGTACGCGTCTATTATAGCAGTGCCAAACTTTCATACTATATATGCTAAATATTCGTTGTAAGTGCCTGAAGGCATCCTATCAAAGGAAAAAAATAAATATATTCGTTGTTTTTCCATGCTAGGTTTATCACGCGGAGGGACACATCTCTAAGAATAACTACAATAGTTTTTCTGCATTTTTTTAGGCAACGTTTTAGACGTTTTAAATATTTTAAGCATATAATTATTCTTGCAGATTCATTGTTTAATATATTTACTTTGAATAAAATTGCTAGGATAACTACGAAGAATGCTTGTTATGAATTTCAGCAATTTATTATTAGAATTTTGGACAAGAAAATTAAAAAATGAAAGCAAAAATTTTTCATTGCTGCTCAAAATTTCATTGATCCTTATTTTTTTAGTTCATTAGTTTTTATTTGTTAGAACCGTAATCTGAACTAGGACCGGACCATTATGGACCGAGGAAAGAAAATATTCGGTTCTTGGTTTGTTATCGTCATTTCGAAGACTGATTCATCACTAGTTCAACCAATCAGAGTTAAAAGGTTTATAGTAAATTTAATATTGCCTATAACTAGGGTTGTTAAAGGTCCAGTTCGGTCTGGTATTTCGTGTAATTAATTTTTAACCTGATCATACTAAGCTCTTCGTTACGATGGTTACACTACTGTGTATAGTCTAGAGATGCAGGCGAATTGTCCCAATGATGCCGTAACTTTGCCGTAACATGCCGTAACTATATTAAACAATTATAAAAAGTTATGGCATATTTGCTGTAACTTTTTATAATTATTTAATATAGTTATGGCATGTTACGGCAAAGTTACGGCATCATTGGGACGATTCGCCTGCATCTCTAGTATAGTCTAAACAGGGATGAGAATAGACATAGTCTAATAAAAAAAAAAAACGTCTAATTGTCTAATAGTCTATTAAAATGCTATTAGTCTAATGAGTCTAATGTCTATTGGTCATAAACTAATTGTTTTTACCAGGAAACGTAGTAATGCAAATTACGAAGTGTATGGTATTGTACAATTTCTGGATTATGATTGGATGATGGACAGACTTATATAAAATGTAGTACATACGCATCATATGTGTGTTTTTTGTGATATACAGTATTAACTGAATACAGTATCAATCGCAACAGGTATTAAAAATATTCGGTATTTTATATGAGAAATTCAGATTGTTCGCCTCTGCCCATCAATATTCAATGATTTCTTATAAGTATTGTATATTTCATACATAGTAAACTTAAAATCTTGTATATTATTGGATCAATTTTATTTACAGTTTAAACAAATGCAAAAATCATGTTTTCGCTCATACGTATATCATAAATTTAATTAATTTATTGGATGCACAATACTTTGAAATAGATTGCACAGAATAATTGGTGTTCGTCACTATACTTGGATCCTTAATACAAGTCTAGCAATAATACTACGTTCCTAGTTGAAGCGCGACTACGTCGCGCAGCTACCCTAATTATATATTAGCAAGATAATAATATCTAGAATTAACCAATCAGATTGGTTTAAATTATATAGTAATTTGTCTATTGTCTATTGCCTAATGACTTAAGTAGATACCATTGAACTATTACAGTATTAGACTATCTATTGTATATTCACAACCTTGATATAAATATTGTGGCATGTACTACATTACATTAAAGAGATGGTGTTTTTAAATGGCGTATAATTGTGTAGCACATTGTAACCAGATATTTCTTAAATTATCGACTTTACATGTACACTTTATTGATGCTAATAATTTAGGAAACACACGTATTTTGTTTATACTTTTTATGAATTTCTTGCACCGTACCTTATTTTGGTGCCGATATTAAATTCGATACATATATATATATAGTTGCAATCCGGATGATCCGTCACCCATTTATCCATATCTGAATTTATCTGGATATCTATTTACTATTGATATCCAGATAATCCGACAAATATTCGGATAGTTATCCGGATAACAATAGTAAACAAATATCCGAATCAATTCAGATCTGGATATCTGACAGATAAAAGGAATTTAAATGGAGCCAGAATTTTATATAAAGCCATCATTTTGGGGTTGATTTTATCATATATGCACCCTAACTCTAACATTAATTTAACTAGAAATTTCCAAATCCACTTAATTCCATTCCCACCTACGACATATGTATAAAATACAAACAACCTATATTTTATGAATCATACGTTAATGGGAATTGAAAGCTGTCGAATTTTCTTTGACATTATTACAATTACCGAAAATTGTTCTGATGCTTGAACCGTTTTTTGAGTTGTAATTAAACTAAATTTGATAAATTATTGTGAACCTTTATTAACGTTATTATATTTGGCTTAATTAAACATATGATTTTCTCGATAAAAATCTCGTGTAACTATTGTTATTTTGCTAGCAAAGATCCATATAACATTCAAGTACATAGCGTGCGCTAGTCTGTTCATTCTTAAACACGGATACTTGTATATATGTGCTTTTTAACGAGCATATCATAAATTTCTCTTCAATTTATACAAACCATTTGAAAATTTAAAAAATATTAAATAATGTTGCTAAAATATTATTTCGTCTTGATTATCGCTTTGAGTTTCATTTTAACTACGACGGCTGGCCCAATGCAAAAGCGTCAAACTTATAGTCCTCCTAGTAAGTAAAGGTTAATAATAAAGCTTGATGCAATGCTCATTTGTAATTCTTACGCAAAATTCATCATATATATGGTTGATTAAATTAGGATGTACTCGTAAGTTTATTATATAATATTTTAAAACTTATTTTATAAAAGAAACCAATATATTAATTTCATCTTGATTAAATTTCTAGCAAGTATGTATATTTAATATGAATTTAGTAGATTTCCCCGACACCCATTTCGCCTATGGCCATTTCGCCGACAACCATCTCCCAGACTATGGATGGGCAAAGTAATTTTGTAAGTAATAATGACCTATGACTTATCACTTTACTTAATATTAAGTAATTTTAAGTAATTTTAAATAAGAATAATAAATAATAATTTTGCCCATCTCTATCCCGACAGTTCATTTTCTGGCTTTACTTATTTGTGCCGGCAATACAAACTTCTAGAAAGGAAATAGCCAATCAATTTTGATCGTCCCAGATCAGCCCAACGTGACGTACTAAAGAAGAAAAAAGCGAAAATACTCAAAAACTAGTGTTTAAATCGGCCTTGGTGCACTAATTAAAAATGTTGGGAACATAAATTACATATTACGAGCAACAGTCTATGGCAATAGCTTCTAATGTTAACGTTCCAACCCTAAATTTGTGTTTTTATGCACTTTCCTTTTTTTGGGATGGCTAAAACCAGTTTCGTTTATATGTTTTTGATTATTTAGTTAAATTAGAATAAGGGTTAGTTGGATGTTAGGGTTATGGTAAATATAGGTAAAAATTGCCTTCCTGACATTTTTTTATTAGTGCGCCGAGACAGGTTTAGACACTTATTTTCTTTATTTTTTGCGGGTTCTCGTCGGGCTGTTCTGGGTAAATAGAATTTTATTATTTGATTGGCCGTCGATCACGTGGTCGAACCTGGCGACAAATAAGTAAATCGACAGTTCAAATCCTAATTTGCTAACTTTCCATTTCATGATCTACCTCTAGCCAACGCTAACTATAAAGCGGGGCTAACCCTAACCCTAAATCTGGTCAAATTGTCGTGGAAATGGGCTGTCGAGGAAATGGGTTGTCAGCGAAATGACTGTCGCCAAAATGGGTCTCGGGGAAATTGGTCAATATAATTGCCGTGTAACACAAAGATCAATCTATACGAAGCAACCTTTAGGTTCTAGTAAATTACAAGATTTGGGTTCTGCCTTAATCTTGAGCTATCGTTTTGATCTTATGTTACATATATCCATGTTAAATACCAACGATTTGATAAAACATACATTTTAACTATACAATATGCATTTTAACCGAATTAATCTAAATTATAGGCCGTAAGTAGTATTTTCATGTTAAGCACCAACGATTTGATAAAAGAAAATTTTAAATAATATAGATTTCTAATTGAATTAATCTAAATGGTAGCATGTAAGTACATTCTTTGTTACTTTTCTAAAGTTATGCAATAATTACTTATTAATCAAACAATAAATCACCAGGCCGTAAGTTATTATTATTTATAATCAATGTTTACGTTAATTTATTAAACAAATTTATTTATATATATACTATTAAATTAAAATTATTAGCTCGTAAGTTCTCTTTATAAATCAATGTTATACAATTCATTAAATAATACCTTCTAATAAATGTACAATTTAACCACCTTTTGCGTTCTAAATATTAGCTGGTAAGTATAACTTTAATTTTACTAATTTTGTTTCATCTGACCAATATACTTATACATTATTAAAATTATTAGGCAGTAAGTTGTTATTTGTTGGTCTTTTATGCCAGTGTTGGGAATATTACTATGTCCAATTGTTTTCAAAACCATTTGGATCTGTCAAAAACTAATTGTAGTGCAGTTTTTTGCAAATTTCCCAACACCGGTTTATGCTAACTTATGATTTGAATAACACTTTAATATAAAAATTTTACAATTTAATAGAAATAGAACGTATGTATAATTTTTTTCAACATGCGTATTTTGCCTTAGTAATGACTTATTAATATACTATATATATATATTGTCTTCTCTATTTGATTATTGTATTAGCGTCAAGTGGTAAATTGAATAATTTTGAGAATTAGTATTCAATGACTATTTTTTATAATGCTTAATTTCATTTTAATTAGGATTGGATCGGTCCCACGAATACTGGTCAAGGATCAATCTTTTTAACTGGTTACACGGTCTTCGATTTCTAGTCTTTTGAACAGTTAAGACCGGTTAATAATTAACTTTATTAAATAAACTTTAAACTATTAATAAAATTTTTACGTTTTATTATATATATTTAGGTATTTAGAATTATAGAATTAAATAAATTTATAAAGGTTTATTTTCAAATATTTAAATAAACTCAAGTGAATATCAAGTTAATTTAGTACACTCAAATTACATTTTTATATTATATGTTATAGTTATAATGAATGTAAATAAACTTGTGACAAATAATAATAATTTTTTATTAATATATCAAGTTGTCAAAAAGATAAATTATCAAGCTATCAAAGTAATGAATCATCAATGTAATAAATTATTAAGCACATTTAATGCTATTAAATTAGATTAATTAAACTTAACAAAATCACAATTGTGAAATATAAAAGAAAGGTTTAAATTATTTGTATAGTAATTTATTAGAGTCTGTTTATAAAAAATGTAGTAATAAATTTGTATTAACGAAAATATTGATATTAGATATAATTTAAAGTCTTATCAAATTATAGCATCAAAATAATTATAAAAAATAATCTCTTATTTAATAAAAGAATAATAAGTTAGTAACAACAAAAAATTGAACTACAAACCAATACTATAACAAAATACAAGAAAATAATATTTCTAGTTTTATATTAAGTAGGTTATTTATTAATAAAGTTAAAAATATAAACTACTAAAAAATAAATATACTTTAATAGTTTTAAAAAATTTAAACTTTGGTTTAGTAGTTTTCTTTTATTTAAAATTTAAACTAAAAAATATTTTAGAAAACAATAATAAAAACAAAATTTTAATTAGAACTAATAGAAACTTAAAATTACTATTCAATTATGAAATTTATTTTTTTGGTATGTAAAGCCTTGCTCTTATCTTTATTTGTAGTTATTAAGTAGTAACTACATGGAGTTACTGAATACAAAAAAAAAGTTCTATATATGCTATGGCTAAAACCAATACTTGCAGTTAGGGCTAATTTTATAAAACTATAATTCTAAGTAATAAAAATACTACATGCAAGAATAAAAACTCGGATATATTTATCTGCAGCTTAAACCTACTAGAGTGATTAAGACTCATATATATTAATTAAATTTTTCTAAATAATGTTTATTATTCTAGTATATACTAGTAAGTTACTTATAGATTTTACTAACTATTTATATTATCAAAAGTTAATTACATTATTATAAAGAAAAGAAAATAAAGGTAGGATAAATTAAATAAGAAAAAAAGTATAATTAAAAAAATAAAAAGTAGTATCAATT
>CAJVQA010010980.1:0-11024 GCA_910591915.1 Cetraspora pellucida
TTAGTCATTGTCTAATTTAAGTAGTCTGCCTGAAGGTTCTATACTAGCTGCCATACCTGAAACCTGCTTGTAGGTTCTCTATTTAACCACTCTGTTTCCATATCTATCCACCTACCTATACCTACCAAGATGCCCTAGTCGATACTGGTTCAAATATGCCATGGTCACTAAGTCTTTAAAGTGGTTTACTCACATGGAGAACCTTTGATCTTGTACTAAACCTTCCAGAATCTTCTGTATCTCATTCTTACAGCTGACCTGGTTTTATTAAGATTCTTGAAACTATATATTTTTATAATTGTATAGAATTTCCTAATACCTAAGTTTAGCATCACTTTGCTACCCAATTGGTATCTAAGTGCAACCTGTCATACTATCTTAGTTAGAAATAGACTGCTCATCTAACTACTTAAAGCCATACTAAAAAGATCTTCCTCCTTCTGTAACAAGCATATTAATTGTCTTCCAAGTTTTTTTCTTTGCTTGATTTAATTTTTCTGCTTTTTTTTCCTTTTCTTTTTTCTTTACTAGCTTGTCTTTCTTTATTCTTTTCTCTAATTTTCTTCTTATTCAAGCATCTTTCTTCATTTTGCTTGTTATATTGATTTTTTTTTCCTATTCCTGCATTTTTTCATATTAGACTCTTCATATTTGGTCATAAAATATATTCTATACTGTTCTTGTTACTATATCTATACATTTTTGTGTCATCTGTCTACTTAGAATCTGTTCAAGTCTTTTTTTCATCTCTGTTCTGGCTAGTCCTTTTATTATTGGCTTTCTGTTCATAATTTCTTCTGCTTCTGTTTTTTCAAATAACACTTCATATAAGACTAAAGATAAGATTCTATCTTTTTTATTTTCTTTAAGGCTATTTTATACTATTACTATTGTTACTTTTTGAATTCCCTTCTACAAGCTTTTTTGTTCATTGCAGCTTGCTAAGTATATTTAAGTTTTCTTTTCACCTTTTTGACAAACTTGGCAGTCTGTTACTATATAAATCTCTGATTTTCTTCTATTTAACTCTTCTAGTATTGGTAGACAGTCTATTATGCATTTGATCACTATTGCCCTTCTAGTACTAAGTTTTCTTATTGTATAGTATAAACTTTTTGTTCTATTTATTTCTTTCCAAAAACTTGATCAATTATATTATATATTTTCTGTTTCTGGTTTTAATGTTCAGATTGGATTTGTTTCTCTTCAACTGGCTCCAATTCTGACATTTATCACTATTTTGCAAAGAAGTCTTGTTGGTATATTAATCTTTTTGTTTTTCTATTCCAAGTGGTACTCTACTCTCTCACACTTGAACTTCTTTGCAGATATTGTTTTATTACATGCTGCTTCTTTTTTCACAAGTACATCTGCTCTGTCATTTCATTTATCATTACTGTGGCTTTTGACTTTAACCAGTTCTATTTTGATGTTTTTGCTTTTGACTAGATCTACAATGTTTATTAGCCACATCATGTTTTTCTTTTTCAAAACTCTGATATCACTTGCATCTTGAATTGCTCTGCTAATGTTTCTTAATACTGTTAGGCTGTCTGTGTACACTTCTATAGTCTTTTTTTTTAGTATTATTAAAATCACTAACCATATTGCTACTAGCTCAGCTGTTGTTGCCAAAGGTCAACCTTTGAGTCTTAGTGCTATCTCTTCTTTTGGCCAATTTTTTCTATTTCCAACTTGTATTCAGTCTATATCTATCTTTTTTAGACTATTTCCACTTTTTTCTCTAAATAATGCATCATTTGTATAACAGGTATACTTATCTTTGTTTCTCATTATGTTTCTCATAAGAGCTTCTATTAAGTAAGTTGTAATCTTTTTCTTGAATTTTTGTTTTTTAATTAGTTCTATATCTAATTCTTCTGTATGTTCTAATCTAGTTAATTCTTTTTCATTTTCTTTCTATTCTCTTATTGATCTATTTTCTAGCAATTGTTCTATTGTTGCATTAATCTTATTGTTGTTTTTTTTATTAGTGTTTCTGGAATTGCTTTAATACTATTGCTTCATCTTATTCACCTTTCACATGTGTCTGTTGTTTGTTTTAATCTGCTTTTACAACTTTTGCATTTTTTTATTTTGGTAAATGTCTTGTCTTCTATTTCTTGCAATAACCAGTGCTTTATTAAACCTTTTTTTTCTTTTTTTTTTAATACTTTGTTGAGATGCTGGTCATGTTTCAGTCTATATACAATTCACTCTTTCTGTTTTCTAATACTGTCATCCAGTTAATCATCAATACTTGAGTATTAAAATTACTAATTTTGAAATGGTCATGTATTTTCCTGCATTTTTGTATTATTAACACTTTTTTTTCTATTTTACTGAACTATTTGGCTTTCTTTTTTTTGCATAACAGTCCTTAGAAGCTTTTGAGCTGTCTTCATGTGATTAGGTTCTTACCTTTTACTTCTATAAGCTGATTTAGATAAAACAAACTCTATTCATTTATTGTACAACTACTTGCTATCCAAATTTTGGTTTTAACTAGATCTCTTATTTTTGTCCTATATCTATATACTTTTTATAAACAATTTTCTGTTTTAATGTTTATTCTTATCTCTTTTGCTTTAGCTATTGTCTGGCAAGCTAGATTGTGTCTCCAAAACTTTGATTCTTCTGGTCTTCTTTTAGTATCTCACATATCTTTTATTAAGCCTACTTTTTGACATCTTTGAGCTATTTTGAGTCTTGTTAGATCACCTAGTCTATCTTTCCTATTAAGTTTCATAAATAAACTACTTATTTGCTTTATCACTATCTCTTAACTTAGTAATTTACAGTTTCCTAAATCTTTGTGCTTCATTATACAATTGTTTGTAGTTTTTATCATATTGCACTTATGTTTTGCCAAACAGATTATCAGTTGATGGATCTTAACAATCATCTTTTCTGACATCTTTGTTAACTGTAAAAGATAGCCTAATTTTGAAATTATTACTGTATTATTTATATATATGATTTGGCTCATTGTTATTTTTTTGTATCTGAGGTCTTTGACTGTTTGGCTAACTATTTTTTTAGCTTTTTTGCAAACTAGTGACTCTCTTATTTTACTGTTCAGCCAAATTTCTAATGATCTTACAATTTTGTTTGTTAGCTTTTTTGTTATTCTGCTTTGCCTGAAAATAATTTCTTTATTTTTTTTTCTCTATCTAGAATTTATTACTATAAGCTTTGACTTATTTCTATTTATTTCAATATCATTGGCTTTGAAGAACTCCTCTGCAATTTTGAGAATTTTTAACAGTTGTTCTTTGCTATTTGCAATTCATGTTGTATCATCTGTATATGTAATTGCTGCTTGTCTATGTTTTGTGATACAATTAATAACTGTACCTTTTAATATTTTCTGCTCTACTATGTAGCCTAGTGATTTGTCTTCTTGAATCTTTTCCAGCAATGAATTATAGAAAAGTTATCAAATTAGTGAAGAAATTACCTTCCACTGGTCTATTCCATCTTCTGCTGTTATTTCTTCTATTAAATCATAAGCTATAATCATCTTAAGTTGATATTTATAAAAGAGATTAATAATATATTTTATTGTTTTTTGTGATAACTTGACTCTTTTTAGTGCCTACTCTAAGCTTTTCAGATAAACTGAGTCAAAAGCCTTCTTCATATCTTGCAAAAATATCTATATTTCTTTATTATTCTCTTGTGCTTCTTCTATTATCATATTTAGCAAATGTATTGAGTTACTAGGAAGATCTGCATAGTTTGGCCCTTTAAGTATTTCTCTTTCTATAAATATCTTGGCTAGTCTTTTTGTTAACACTTTTGTAACTAACTTTCTAAAGGTCTCAATTAGTGCTATTAGTCTAATTTTGTTCAAGTTATACTTCTAGTCTATGTTTTTTGGAATTGGATAGACTTGCATGATTTTTTACTTTATTGGTAATTCTCCTTTTTCTAGGACCAGATTTGTGAAAGCTCTGAAAATCTTTTGTGATTTCTTTTTTGCTCATTTTATTAATATATAGCTTATGCCTAATATTTTTGAAGCTATGTTAAATTTGAGTTCTCTTATTGTGTTTTTTCGTTCTTCTTCTTCTATTTTTTCTTTTAGTTTACTGTACCAAAACTCATTGATCTATTCTTTTGGATTGTATACTTCTTTCTATTTTTTAGACATTTCTCTTAGTTTGGTTTTTCATTTTCTGAATTGATTTTTGAAATGATTTGTCAGACCACTTAAAACTGCTTTAGGTTCTGTTGTTAGTTTGACATCTTCTTCATCTTGAACTAAAATCTGTCTAAAATTATCTTCTTGTATGATTTGTTCAATAGACTAGCTATTATTCATTCTTGATTTGTTTTAATCATTTTATATCTTCTATTTATATTTTCTTCTATCTGCTTTCTTTGGTTTTATTTCTATTCCTTTTTTCTTCTGTTTTTCAGAATCCTTTGCCAGCCTTTTAAATCATTTATTCAAGCTTCTAACTATTGCATATATAGCTTTAGTAACTTTGCTCCTACTTCTTTGTCTATGTTTTTAAGTCTAATGTTTATTTTTTTTTTCTTTTTCTATCTTTTGGTTTCTTTTTAGTTTTGCCTTTTTGATTATTTGTTGAGTTCAATTATTTGCCTGCATTGCTGTAATTTCCTCTGATGTTGTCTTTTGTTTATTTTTGTATTAAATATCTTCTTTTTTAGAATTTGTTTATTTGCTACTTCTATTATAGCTTCTTCTATTGCATTTCACATATGGTTTATTATCTCTGTGCTAAAGCTACTGCTCATTCTATTATTTTCTAGCTGTTTCAGCACTTTTTTCTACTTTAGTTGAACTTGAAGTTTTCTTGCATATTCTTTTCAATCTTCTTGTTTAGCTTCTTCATACAAATATATTGTTCTTATTTGTTCTTTACATTTAACTTCTGCATTACTATTGTTTGCTATTATATGCTCTAACTATATAACTGTTGTTAGTATCTCATGATTACTGTTTGTTATACCTTCTGCTTTCTTTATATTGACTTCTTGAAGGCCTGCTACAATTAACTCTGACAACCAAATATAATCAATTCTTGTTACTGCTTCTTGGTTGGACTATGTATATGCTTTTTTTGTTAGATACAAGTTTCTATATAAGTCTGTAAACTTCTGTCTTTTAAGCCATTTAAAGATTGGCAACTTCTTATAGTTTGTTGATTGTAAATGTTGTCTATCCAATATGTTGCATCTGTATGATTAAAATCTTCAAGTATGATCACTTCTGTGTTTTTCCTTTTGTTTGTTACTATTTCTACTATTTTCTGCTGAATTCTCTTATTGATCAATTTATTATTTAGTAGAATGTACACCCTAATTACTACTAGTTCTAGTTATTTGAAATATAGTCTTACTTCTATCATGTATTCATTAAATCTTTTGACTGTTCCAATGTGTCTTTCCCAGGTTTCATCTATTAGAATTTTAATATCTGATCTTTTTTTTATCTGATACTGTGCTAACTCAGTAGCCTTTGAATCTTGTGCTAAGATTGTATAGCAATATTTTTTTTCTTTTTTTATAATGTTCATTTTTGTTATTTCTAAAATTGCTACTTCTTCTTCTTCTGTCTAGCCTAGCAGATTTTCTAATTTCCAGTCTTTGATTTTAAGTCTATTAACATTGTAACAGGCTAATTTTATTTCTTTTTTCCCTTCTTTTTATTTTTTTTTTAACCATTTGTATCTTGTCTTCATATTTTTTGCTTTCTCTTTGTCTTTTTTTCTTTTTTCTTCTCTTGGATTAGGAGATTTTTCTTTATATATTTCTTCAAAAGCTCTTCTCTCCTTATGTAAAAAGTTTCTAATCTCCTTATTTATATTCATGATTTTAACTAAAATGTCCTCAGAAGTGATTTGCTAGGTCTTTTTTAGCTATGTTTCTTGCTTTTTCTAGTTTTTCTAATCTCTTCCAAATTTGTTCTAAGATTTTCTTTATATGGACTCTCAAGCTTGCTTTTGTGCTTTGCAATCTTCTAATCTACTTTCTGTATCTTTCTTTTTTTTTTTCTCTTGCATCTGTATCTCTTGCTTGGTTTAACCTATATCAATTTTGGGTGTTGCTTTTTTTTTTGATAAATTGAATCTTCAACTTGAGTTATCTTTGATTCTATATTTATTTATGAAAGTTCTATTTCTTTGTCTTTCTTTGCTATTCATATTCTCTTCTCTAATAAAGAATTAGCTGCATTTGTTCCAGCTTTTTCTTCTTTCTTCTCTAAGGCTTTCTTTTCATTCTGTTATTCTTCTTTTTTCGTTTACCTTATATACTCGAAAGTTATTGTATAAAATTGGTTTTGTTTGAGCTACATTCATTTCTTCTTTTGTTGCAAACATTATTATTGCTGTTCTTCTTTGGTTTCTGTTCCTGTTTGGTAGAATATGAACTGACTTCATTCCTTTGCTTCTTAGACATCATAATAGTAGAACTTTTAAGGCATTTCTGGATAAGTCTGTCAATTTTGCTGTATATTTCCTTTGGTTTGCTCTTGCTTTATAGTTCTTTTTCTCTTTAGTTACTTATACTAGTTTGTCATTGTTAACCAATATGGCCCAAGAGATGTTTATCTCTTTGGTTTCTTCTAGTTACATTATTGCTAAAGCTTTGTACTTTGATCTTTTAATTCTTACTATTTGGGCATTCTTAAATTTTTTACAGATATATTCTAGCTCTTTTTGTTAATATCTGATAGCAAGTCTTATATTGTTAAGCATTCACTGCCTTTAGATTTCTCATTGATTTTATTGTAATTTATGTCTGCTTTGGTCTTATCATTTTCTTTATATATATTTTTTCTTCAGTTTTTGTTATATTGTTTTTTTTTTTGTGATGTTCTTTGTTGTATACTTTTTGTTTTTCTTTTCATCTTTTCTTTCTTTTGGTATTAGTTTGTACTAATCACTCTCCTTTCTGCTAATTCTTTGTATTGTTTCATTTCTGTCATATTCATAGTTAAAGTTTACTTCAATTCACAAGTTTTCTTTTTTAAAGATTTCTTTAATTTCTTTAATATGTTCATTGTCTTTTAGTAACTATCTGATAAATTTTATATATTCTTCTTGCATTGTACCTAGCATATTGTATACTGGTATATTGGCAAGTAAGCTATTATTTTGATTATAGTTTCTTCTATTTGGTGCCTATATACTGTTTTTAAGTAATATTTTAACTATGTTAATTTCTTTTTCAATTTTTAGATTTTTTTTTTGTTCTGTTGTTTCTTCTTTAATTATATTTTGCATTGCATCTTTGGCTACTTTTGTCATCTTTTGTTCTTGCTCTTCTAGCTGTTCTTTGACTTTCTTTTTTTGAATGAATGGCTATATTTCTGTTTATTTGCTATTAACAAAACTTACCTTTGCATCTCTCTTTTTTTGAACAGTTGCGGTATCTTCTTGTAGTTTTTTGCTGTTTAGCTTCTTACTAGTTATATTTTTTCTTTGTATTGCTTCATACATATCTTCTTGTTTCTTTTCAATTACTATCTGCTATTAGAATTTTTTTTTTCTCTTACTGTCACCTCTTGTGTTTGCTTCACTAAATCCAATTTTTTCTCTGACTGTTCTTTTTTAGCTTTTTTTACTATCTTTTTTGCTATTTGTAGAAAAGCTACCTTATTTGTATCTTGCCTAGTAAGCATTGCTACAATTATATCCTCTCTGTCTGGCACTATATATGTTTTGCTAGCTTTATTAAAAAAATGCTTATTATATATATTGCTCAATGCTCAGTATACTCTTCTTATGCAGATTGCTTTTATATTTCTTCTATGCTTCTTGGACAAACTTTTATCCATTACTATATTTATTCTTTTCTAGAATATTCTTCTATTTTATTGCTATGTATTGGTTTGTCTATTTTGTATATGGCTACTTGCACATGTTTGTTGTTGTTGTTTAATATTTTATATAACTTTTATGCAATATAAACAGATCTACTTTCAGAGTCAGATGGCAATTCTTATAGTTGTCATTTTAATGCTAAAATTTTTTTAAAAAACTTGCTTTCTTCTTATAACTGCTCTAATATCACTGTATTCTCTCTAGTTTCTAAGCTCATTTAGTGTACTTTTTGTTGCTACTTCTTTTAGCTTAGTACTGTTTATATGGTTTCTTATTGGTATTCATGAGAAAACTTTGTTTTTCTTTTTTACTAATCTTGTATCAAAATAATTATTGGAAAGAGTTATATATTGTAAAAAAAAATCTTTTAATATAAATTTATTTATTTGTCAAATGATAATACTAATACAATTCAAATTCAATAAATATTGATCAAATATAAGTAATATGCATTGTATTACTTTAATAATAGATCCTTATTATAAATTATTATTACTAACTTATATATATAAGAAAAAATAGACTTGTCAAATACTAAAGCAAACAAAATACTAGATTCTATTAAAATAAAATATGTTAAACTATACAAAATAATTTTTTATAATTTTTTAAAATTTTTAAATAATTGATAAATATTTTTTTAAAAAACTGTATATAGAAAAAATAAATTTAACTTACTTTACTAATAATCATTTCACTAATCATTCATTTAGCTAATATTACACTAAGTGACAGTTTGCTAAAATTTATTAATCAAATACTAATTTAATTTATATAATATCAACTAAATAAGCTTTTGATAAAATAATTATTAGTAAAGCAAGAATAATAAATAAATTAAAATAACTTAAATAACAAATAACTAATTATTAGTTATTTTAAAATTTAAATAATTTAAAAAGATTATTTAATTTCTATTAGTTAATATAGTGTTTCTAAGTTCTATTCAATTTAGATTTATAAACCAAGTTCATTAAATTTAAACTGAACTTTAAATTTTGTAGATTATTAAACATAAACCTAAACTAAACTTAAATTTTATGAATCTGAATTGAACTTGAACTTAAAATTTGATTCAGTTTAGGTTTAGTTAAAAGTTCATAAACATATTCAAACTCAATATTATATATATATTTTTTATATAGTATATAGAACAAATTTACTTAGAAAATAGAAATAAAATTAATTAATAAAATTTTTATGAATTATAATATTTTTTGAATTTTATTAATAAAATTATAAAAATTGTTATAATTCTTGAAATTTTACTAATTAATTCTATTTTTATTTTTTAAGTATTTTTGTTCTATATATAAAAATACATTATATTAATATATATTTATTTTATAATTTTTAGTTCTAAAGGAAATATTCTTAATTTTAGATTTTTTAATAAAAAAATCTAAAATTAGTATTTTTAAGTTAGTTTAGTTTAGTTTAGATTATGAACCAAGTTTATTGAACCTAAACTAAACTTCAAATTTGTAGATTATTGAACTTGAATCTGAGCTTAACTTCAAATTTTGCAGATTATTAAAACTGAATCTGAACTGAACTTAAAATTTATAAACTTGAACTAAATCTAAACTTGAATTAAAAGTTTAATACTAAATCTGAACTAAACTTTTTTTAAAAAAAGTTTAAGTTTAGGTTTAGTATTGAACTAAATCTAAACTTGAATTTGACTAAAGTTTAGTTTAGTTCAGGTTTATAAGAATACTAAGTTAATAATTTAATATTATTTAACTAATCTAAATTTATTATTAGACAAAATTAAAATTTACAAAATATAATTAATAATAATATTTATATATAAAAATCAAAGTATTATTAACTTAATTAATATTTGTATCTTAATTAAAGTTGTTTATAAGAACAATTTTTATATATAATAAATGTTATTAAGTTATTTTTATATTTTATATTTACAAAAAAAAATTTTAATTTTTTATATAAATATAAAACATAAAAATACTTAATAAAAAGTTATCAAAATTATATAATAATTTTATTATAAATATAAATTATATAATAATTTTATTATAAATATAAATTATTCTTCTAAACAACTTTAATTAAAATGTATATATTAATTAACTTAATATTATTTGGACTTTTATATATAGTTATGATTATCAATTAGTAAAATAATATTATTTAATTTTTTATATTTAACTAATAAAATTACTTTATATAAAAATAATCTAAATAACCTAATAACTCAAATAAACTGATTATTATTTAATGACTAGAAGTTATTTAAATTTTGATTAAATAATTAGGTTATTTATCATTGCTGTAGTAAAGTAAATAGTATCAAAAAAAAATAGTCTAATTTAAAATTTTTAAAATCAAGAAATTAATTTTGTATTATCTTATTTTAAACAATATATATATATGATCTTAACTTTAATTTAACTATTTATAGAGTTACAAAAATCTATAAATTAATATATATACTAAATAAAATTGTTTCTAATAATTTTTATAGTTTTTCTAATATTATTTTTAAGAAAAATAAACTGATAAAAGATTTTGATCTTTTTCTTGTAGTAAATTCTGCTAATATTATAAATAAAAAATATAAATTTAATTAATATTTTACTAAGCTACTTTTTTTATATTTTTGTTCAGAATTATTTAATATTTTAATTTAGTAAAAAGAAAATAAATCAAGGTATCTTACTGTATCTATAATGACAAAAGATATTCTTACAATTCTAATTACTTTAGTAACTTTTAAATTAATAAATAAAATTTATTATATATTTCTTATAAATATAATTTGTATAAACTAATTTATATCTTTGTTAATTAGATATTTAATATAGCAAGAAGAATTGTTAATAATTATAGATCTAATCTTACTTTAAAAACTATCAAAATATTAATATATAATCAAAATTGGTTAAGAATTGCAAAAGAACAAGACTGAACAAAAAATAGCAAATTATCTAACTAAAGTTATAAATCATCAAATGAGTTTTTTTTTATATTAAAATTTTTATATCAATTATTTTAAAATTTTGAATATGAAAAAATTCAAATTGGAAGTGTGGCAACCTAGTGAAGTGGTTAGGTTGTCAACCTTGCAAGTGGTAGATTGGATGTTCAAATCCTATCAACAGTGAAAATTTGGATAGTCACCTATGTAATATTCATATT
>CAJVQA010010981.1:0-11022 GCA_910591915.1 Cetraspora pellucida
GGTTGTTTGGAATTAATCCTTGCAATCTAAGAAGATTATATGTGTTGTTTGATGTTTGAAAGAGTTGTTGTAATAAGGTTAATATATTTTGTAGTTTCATTTTGTTTTTAGTAAGAAATTTAGAGGTAGTTTGTTGAATTACTTGATCTAAAGATATAGGATTTGCTGTACATTTGAGCCAGTGAAAGTTGTTTTTGATATGCATAGAGCAACGATTGCAAGTAGGATTGGTATATGTTTTAGGTTTTCTGTAGTGTAGGTTTAATAAAGTTGGTAGCTCATCTAGTAGAAATTTAATTTTGAAACTTTTAATCATGAACATTTGGGATGAGTAGTGCAAATGTTAAGTTTATTGTTATAGTTAAGAAATTTGTGTATTGAGTCCTAGTTGGTATCTTTACAAATATTATTCCAATGTTTAGTTCTGTTGAGAGCATGCCATTTTGCTGTATTTGTTGCATTTTGCAAGTGTCTAATAAACAACAAGTTTTGTTTTCAATTAGTATATTGTTTTAGATAAGATAGAAATTATTATTGTCAAATGTATGAAGTTGAATGTGCAGTTTGTATTGTTGTATATTGGTAGACAAATGAGTTGTTCTATTATATAGAGGATGGTTGTTAGGGTTCTCAATATAGATACTTTTAATTTTGATACCTTTGCAGGTAATTATAGTCTGTAGTAGTAGTTTGAGTGGCCAATAGTTGCACTTTTGAAGGATAAGAGTAGAATTTGATAGTAATGCAAGAAGGAAGTTAATTTAGTTAATTGTTGGTTTGTGAATTATATAAACTGTTATTTGATAATTCTGTAAAGCTATCATTAAAATTGTTATAATTCCAATAAGGTATACATGTGTTGTAAATGGCAATATATAATTTGGGATGAGAATATTATATAAGTTGGTGTAAGAGTCCAGGCAAATTAAGTCTGTGACTGTAGTGTATTTGCTTGGGTTATAGTTGCATGAAGATATAGTTGGAGTTTTTTGGCCTGTGAGTTAATTGTTGCAAGGTGAGATAGTTATGTAATAGTAGTACTTGGCAGGAATATTTGGTATAGCAAATTGTTTTGAGTCATTAAGGTGATAGGTAGTTGTGAATTTTGGTAAGTAACTAAGATAATAGATAAGTGTTAAGGTGAGGTTTTCTTTTTTAGCTGTAAAGGAGACTGTATGTTAAGTTTATGATAATGCTGTATTAGGTCATTTATATCTGTTCGAAGAACCTTGGAGCTAGATACTTTAATCACAATACACTGAGATGTAGTAAGTGTAATTATGCATTGCTGGCTAGTATTAGCAGCACAGGTATGTTTGCATTAGAGGCATTTAGTAAGTAGTGCTTTGTGCTGTAGTTCAGATAATAGCATTTAATAATGTTTTATATGTATTGTATTGTTTGTATTATATGTTTTTTGCATTTTTCCTATAATTAGTATACTTTTAATTTTGCTAAGCATTCAGGCACTTCTCTTTAGCATCATAGAGTTTGTGGTAAATGGATTAGAAGTAATGATAGAAATGTATGGTGTAGTAGTTGCATAAAAGATATATTAGAGTTCCTGAAACTACTTAGGAATTCTTTCTCTTGGTATTTTTTGTATTTTGTATGCAATACACTGCCATAAAAAAAGCTGTATATTTGTGTAATTAGTAAGTTGTTTGATAGCAAAAATGTTTGCTTTGTTGGTTAGTGACTTGATTTGTGTTGGTTTAGTACAGTGTTTAATTAATGTATCAATAGAGGTGCCTTTGTATATAGTTGGTATTGGCCAGAAATTAGAAAGGTTTTGGATATTGATTCCAAGTTAGTGTGCAGTTCTGATGGTTTGGGCTATAAGTGTATTATAAAACTTTGTAGGTAGTATATAATTTGGAAAATATAAAATATTATTAGATGAAAGTGTCACTTGTTAAAGATGTTGTAATAAGATTTTTATTGATGGGGCTGTTAGTGAATTGTTTAGTTGTATATGAAAAGAAGAGATATGGTTCTGTACTTGAATGTTTGTTAGGCTACATAGGTTGTATATTTGGTGATGAAATATGGTAAATTGGGTATCATTGAAGCCAGTCCAGCTTTGTGTTTTGCAACTTGTATGTATAAGTTAGTAATACTTTTGGTGTTAGATTAGTAAAAAAATGTGTTTAAGGTTCTATATAAAAAGTGAAATATGAGTACAGTATTAATAATATAGATTGTTTGTTTTTTTGTGATTTTTTTGTTTTTTATAGTACTGATAAGGTTGGTGGCCTCAGCAATAATTTGATTATATATATGTTTGTGATGACTAAGTAATGTAAACTAGCAGCCCAGATAGCAAAAAGTATCTTTTAATGAGATAGTATATATGATAATGTTAGCAAAGTTGATTGTTGGGTTTAGATCCTTGGTCTGGTTCATTGCAAGGATTGATTTAGTAGGATTGACTGTAATGTTGGCCATATTGTAGAAGAATTCAGCAGTATTAACAATTTGTTAAAGGGTGTGTATGTTAGGAGCCAGCCATAGTATATCATCTATATAGGCTAGTACTGATGTATTATATATTATGTGTTGTGTGTTAGATACAGGTATTATTAACATATTATATCCTTAAAATTTAGAATAAATATAAGTTATTAGAGGGTTGTAATATATATGCCAGAGAAGTAGTGTGCTTGTTTCTTCTTGGTCTATGCCATCTTGTACATGATAACAAGATGTAGAACCAAAGTTTGTGATAACTAAGTTGTATCAGTTGTTGTGTATGTTAATTATGAGTTGTTGTATATTGATAAAATTTTTTAGTCGAGTTAAGGCATGTTAAAGAAGTAGAATGTGTACAGAGTCATATGCCTTGCTCATGTCCTGAGCCAAGAGCCATATTTCTTTATTTTGTGTTTATACTTTTCGTAGTATATTGGAAAGATTTGTATGGGTTGTGTTGTAGAGAAATAAGGCAAAGCAACAAAGTTGTATAGATCTAAAATAAGATATTTAGACTTTATTTTGCTAAGTTAGTTAGTAATAATTTTTGTAAAGATTTTTTGAATATGTTCAAGAAGTATTATAGGTCTGATATAATTGAGTTGACCTGTAAAGGTTGGTTTTTTTAATATAAAATATATTTTGCTTTGTTTCCAAGCAATAGGAATGTTTGCAATATTTAAGCATGAGTTGAATAGAATTGTTAAGAGTTTAGTAATATGAGAATGAGTATGCTTAAGCATTTCATTAGAAATAAGTATAGGTCCAGATGCTTTGCTGTTAGGTGAAGCATTTATTGTATTGATTATCTCTTGTTGAGTTATTGGATCTGTTAATGTGTTATATTATGCTAAGAATATATTTGTTTTGGGGTTGTATTTATTTTTCTATTGTTCCCAAAGGTTTGGGTTGTATGAATTGTATTTGGTCCAGTTTGTGAAATAATCTTTGATGTGTTGATGGATCTCTTGTGATTTAGTTATTATAGAATTGAGGAGTTTTATGTTGTCAAATAATACAGTGTTGGTATGTCTGTTGAGTATACTGTTGATTATTAGTGTAGTATTTAATGTAAAGTTGCTGTAGCATTTTTCAACCTGTTGGGTAATGTGTTGAGATAGTGTGTATTTGTTTTTACTTTCTCAAGTATGGTATAATGTTTTATGATATTCTTTTATTGTATTAATAATGTTGGAAAGTTGGCTATTATCAATGTTCAATAGGGTAAGAGGTGTAATAGATATGTTAGTAAGTGATTGAATTGTTTGTATTTTTTGGTTTAAATTATTTAGTTGTATAATATTTGTTTCATTATTATTATTAATATCAGTGTGAAGGTTGACAAGAGTAAGAAGTATGCTGTCACAAATGTTTAGTGCTATATGAGTTTTTGAGGAAATAGATGAGAAGTTTTGAAATTGTTTTTGTGAATGAAAGGTAAAGAATATATGTGTGTTGGCTGCATTAAGTACTGCATATTGGATCTGATACCAAAGTTAATTAATGATTAGTGTAGATGCTATTGTTTCTGTAGTTGAAGATGATAGTTGATAACTTGTTTGTTGAAACTGTTTTTAAAGTTTGTTTGTCATAGTATTAATTTGTATGCCTTGTATTTGTATTTTTTGTGTCATTTGGTTGGTTTAGTATGTATTTGAATGATGTAGTGATCACTGTTAGTAATGCCAGTTGCATGGATAATAGTAAGTGTTGTGAATATGTATATAATTTGTTGTGGAACCCAGAGTTCATCAATTTGACTAGAAAGCTGGTTACATAGCCAGGTAGAAGTTTGTAGGTAATAAGTATATATTAGTAGAATAAAGTTATATAATATAAAATATTTGTATAAAGTAGAATGCTGTAGCCTATTAAGGTCTTGGTTAAAGTCTCCTATAATTACTAGAATAATATTAAGTTGTTGTACTTGTGTAATCCAAAGAATAATTTGGTTTTGTGTTTGTTTGTTCATATTAGAGTTATTAGATAAATATGTAGAGATAATATAAAAGTTGTTTTTGTGTAGTAGATAAAGATCAATTGCTATAGCAGTGACTTGGAGGGTTTGGATATTATAAATATAGGTTGTAAGTGATTGGTTTATAAGAATTATTGTTCCTGCACTGGACTCTCTTGAATGTTGAGAGTTGGTGATATTGTTGTTTGACATAAAGTATTTGTAATTATTATTATAAAGTGTGTAATGAATATATTGAGAATGTGTTAGTTTTGTTTTAGTAAGTGATATAATGTCAAACTGTTGGCTAATACAATTATCTAGTCATAATTGCCTTTTAGTAGTGTTATTATATCCTTGAATATTATATATTGAGATGATTAAATGTTAGTATATGGGTTTGTTGTTTTGTTCAATAGTGTTATTTATTAATATGAAATTAGAAAATGTCCATTGCCACTGTATTGGTTGTAGGTGGCTTATTTGGTATTGTAGTAGAATTTTTAAATATTTTCTATGTTGGTGTAAGTAATAGTAGTAAGTTAAGTAAGAAGTCTGAGATTGTGCAAATAGTATAGTGTTGTCTAAGAATTTGCATTGTTGGTATTATTTCTGATTGCAGGGTTATTGGAAGAGTAAGTTATATATTATTCTGAATTAATGCAGAGTTGATATCTTCTATATTGTTAGGTATAGGTGAAAGTATTTATGCAGTTTGAATAGATTTATTGCTATCAGCTTTGTCTTCTTGCTCTGCAGTTTGAACAAGAGGATTTGTAATGCTAATCCATAGTAATGGTAGTTATTTGAAATAGAAATGTTATCAGAGTGTTTTTGTTATTTGTGTAAGTTGTTGAGGTGTTGTAATAGGTAATGTAATGTTAAGTTTGGCAAGTTCTTGGCTGTCTGTTAGTAGATCAGGTTTGTCTGTAGGGTTTGCTTGCATTATATAATCAGATATTGGGAATCGAATACAGTATCATTAAGAAACTTCCTTAAGAAATTCTTTTGCTATTGCATTATTAGTTATTGGATAGGCATATTGTGAGTTGGTACAAATAAGATCTGAGTTATTAGGCAAAAGTGGTTTGGTAATAAAGTAATCACTAGGAAGTAGTTTAAATATATAGTACTCTCTTAGTAATGACCCTAGTGTTGCTTATAAAAAAATTTAGCTGATGTCATTGTAAAATCATATGATGACGAAATTAAGTTTATTGAATTGTATCAATATTATTTCTTATTATTAATAACATATATAAAATAATTATTGTTAGCATAATAAAAAAAATGGATGAAAAAATCTCTTGTAGCCAATGTCATACTGAACAAAGCTATGAAAATTTCATTAATGAAAGAGGAAAGCAAGTAACAACTTGCCAAAACTGTCGATATAAACGAAAAAGAACTTTAGATCGAATGCAAAATCAAAATTAAGAATATAGCTCAAGAAGTGCATCAGCCATTAGTTTCGAAGACATTAGTGAATTTGTCTATAATTCTCTAGTATCTTTAGAAGGAACTAATGAGCAATACGAAAGTGATTCATCAGAGCTTTATATTAATTTTGACATTCAACTGTCACAAAATAATAATGAGTTAATAAAAGATTATACAACTAAACAACTTAAAGAATTGGGTGATCGAATAATATTTCTTATAGAGAAAGAAGACAGCTATAGTTGGATTTACAAAAGTCAAAATTTGGCTGATTATTTAAATTTAATTTATTGGTGCAATTGTAGAATTGAACTTGGAAAGCATAGATCAAAAGTTTTAGATATTAATAAGCAAAGAGATACCTCTGCACAGCTTGAACAATATGACTGTAAAGGATTTATAAATATCAAAATATCAAAAAATAACAATTTGATTAAAGTTGATTATTAACATTTGATTTTACATTTACATCCTATACATGTTTAAACAACTCAAGAAATACATGAATTTATTCGTCAAAATATAAACTACTTAGTTCCTGAACTTTGGCAGCAAATATATAAGAAAAAGCTTAATGGCTATAATGATTTAAGTATCCAGCAAGTCTATTATTGGTGGTCTCTTGAGTCACGAAAAATTTATCAGCGTAATTTAGATCCATTAAAATTAGCACATATATTATTAAATGAATTTAAACAAGAGATTATTATTAATGTAGTAAATCCTATTGGCATACTTGGTTTTATAACATCACTTTTTCAAATACTTCTGTGTAATAATCTTGATGCTATTGAAATTGATTCAACTTATGATATGAACTATAATAAGTGGGAATTATATGTAATAATGGGTGTACTTGATGGAATGAGATTTCCTTTAAGTTATCTCTTAATTGAAGCTGACAAAAATCAAGATATTACTGGAATACTTATTAGTTGGATGAAAGAATTAAAAAACTGACAATTAATTAATTTTCCATTTGTTTTTGTTAATAAAGCAATGGCTGAAATAAATGCTATTCACTCTGTTTGGCCAGAATCTCATTTACAAATATGTGCATGGCATGTATATTGAGCAATCAAGCAAAGATTAACATCAAATAAAAAAATTCGAAATTATAATTATAATTCTTATATTGCATATCAAGAATGTTCTGGAATTGATCCAGAATGGAACCCTCAAGTTAATAATAACTCAAATATTATTTGTCCTTTAGAACTTTGAAAAATGATTTTGAATCTTGTTGATCAGCATTATAATCATCATATGTTGTTACCAAAACCAAATGGTGAATTTATTATAAACTCAAAACTTATTTGGGAAGAATCTGTATTAGAAATAAATTAATTTTGTCGTGATCATAATTTATTTAATCTCTGGCTATATTTATGGTTGGAATGGTATTCATATAATAAATGGATTTTATGGACAAGAGCTGCAAATAATACAATTAGTCATATCAAGACTACAATGATTGTAGAATCACATTGGCAATATTTGAAGCATGATTACTTATACAAATTTTACAAACCACATATTGATCATTTGTGTTATATTCTTATTTGAAAAGTTATTAATCAACAACTTTATTGAATTCATTTATTACAAAAGAGGCATTATACAATTCTATGGAGAAAAGCATTTAAAAAAGAATGGCAAAAACATAAAAAAAAGAATATAAATATTAACAACAAAAATAAATATAAAACAAATATAAACAACTAGACATGTTCCTGTTTTTTATATCTTCAAAGCTGATTTTTTCTGTGTAAACACTTAGTTGGTAGTATTGATAAAATCGATGATACTTTTTTTAAAAAGGCAAGTAATTCATAATTAGTATAATGTGGTAATTGTATATTATATATATATATTTAACCCTATTTGTTTATATAGATACAAAGAAACAGTGACTATCCAATTATTAAAATAAATACAAATGAAAATAATGTTTTTAATTTTTTAAATAAAACTAATTCTAATATTTTGATTCACTATGATTCAATTGAAACCAATGATAATGACTTTTTACTTGACAGTGATAATGACTTATCAATTGAAAATGATGAAAGAAGTTCAAATAGTATTTTAAATCATTTATACAAAGTTCTTGATCAGGTAAAATATATTACACTTAATGTACTATAAAGCTATTAATAATTATTATTATATATATTTATTAGAGCAAGACACTTCTTACTCTATCACATAGTAAACTAAACAGTGAACTTTGGTTAAAATCAGTTCACTCTAATTTCAAGCCATTAGAAAGTATGATCGAAGATATTAAAAAATTTAAAGAATATAGGACTCAAAGATATTTGAACCAAAATACGATATAGGGAATATGTAATTTTTTTTAATGCCAGATTTTTTTTATATATTGTATATTGTTTAAATGTATAATATATAGTAAATAGTTTTGAATTTATTACTTAAAGCTAATGTGAAAAATTATTATTAAGAAATATGTATAATATATGCAATTAAAATATGTGTATGTATATAAATGCTATATAGTTACTTGCTATTTCAACATATTGATATGCTTAATTCAGAAATTTAAAGCCATCATATGATTTTACAATGCCGTCAGCTAAATTTTTTTATAGGTAACGCTAGGGTCATTCTTTCTTAACTGTGCAACTGCCTCAGCTAATGGTATTTTGGATATAGATGAGTTGAATGGGAAAAAATCTTTAATTTTGTAATTAAGTTTCTGATATGTAGTAGATAGTGGTTGTTTTGGTGATGAGAGTTGAAAATATGAATTTGGAATTACAGTAAATGTGTAGTAGTCAGCCAGTTTGCATCTAAAATATGAGAAATATTGTAGTGATTATTTGCTTGTAATTGGGAAGTAAGTTTTCAATTCTAGAAAGAGTTTTTGGTATCTTTCTGGCAATGTTGGAAGTTTTGCAAAATAGTTATCTATAAGCTTGTCAAATCTGAAGATTTTTCTTAGTGCATTAACAGTGACCCTTGTATATTATCTTTGAGTAATTGGAAATGTGAATAGTAATATTTCTTGAATGTGTTCAGAGATTTCATTAGGATCTGATGATAGAGGTATAAGCTTTTTTTGAAGTGTACTATTAATTGTAGCTTAAATGGATGTAGATGTTTGTTCATTCTTATTTTGGATTTGTAAAAACCCTCTTGCATAGTAAATAGTCTTGTAAATCATAAAGAAGGTGTAGTTGGAAAGTTAGTATTTGAGAGGTATTGCAATATAAGCATTTGTTTAAACATAGTATTTATAGTTTTGCAAGTAGCTGCATCTGTAATTGTAATTTGATTAGTTTGTTTATAAACAGTCAAAGCATTATTGTATAGGTTAGTATATTCTTTCTGGTGTGCTGAAGTAGTATTTGAATTTTTAGTAAAGGTGATAAAGAATGTGATATCAAAATACTTGAATTTAAGAAATATTGCTGATAGGATTGAGAATTGAGTTGGTGTAGTAATAAGTTTATGATTAATAAAGGTGCAATTCCAATTGGTGTTAGGAGTGCCTTAGCTATTGCTTTATAGGTTCAGGTTTGTTAATTAAATGGTATATTGATTTTGTTAATAATTTTTATTTACAAAATATCTGCTCATTCAGAGTCATCGATGTAGTGAAACTAAGGTATATTAAGTTGTTTGTGTAATTTAGCTATAAGTTAGCTTAATAGTATTTTGTGTATTTAATATTATAGTTATGGATATTAGTGATGATGTGGTGATAATGTTAGAGGATTCTGGATTAGGTAATTTTTCTGTATTAAGCAGTTATAGTTTAGGTTGTTTTTTGCTTTGTTGTTGACTAGTTGTTGCTTGTGTTGCTTTAGCTAATAATTTGCTAATTCTTGCAGCTGTATATTGTGAAAAGGAGGGGTGTTTATTTCTTCTAATATGGATTTTGTGTTCAGTCTATGTAATGCTGTTTGGTGTTTCTACTGTGGGCTGAGTTTGTGTGTTATTTACTATTGTACTTGCAATAAGATCAAATATCAAATTATTCTTTTGTGTAAGGTTACTTGTTTGTGATAATTCTTCATCTGTATCTAGTTCTGTAATCATATTGTAAGGTATCACTAAAAAATCTTAACTGTATTTAGGTATCTTATATGCCTTCTGTGCTTTTTCATATAACTGAATAATTAGGTTAAAATTACAGCTGTTTGTACTTTTAGAAAATTTGATGCTAATGTTTACAGAGTTGTTTCTGGTAGTTTTGAAGTCAAAAAGTATTGATTGGGAAGCTTCTTTGTACTTATATAACTATTGTGTTAAAAAGGTAATAAGATTGGAGACATGACCAGATTTGGTAAGATTAACTGTAAAAAGATATTTGTCAGTAAAGTTAGAAACAAGAAAGGTAACAGTAAAGGTAAGTTTGACAGGGTCTTTTATGTTAATACTAATAAACTCTTTTGCATATTCAATAAGAGAGTTGGTGTTTAAGGTTATAGGTAAAGAATTCTTTAAAATAGTTGGTTTGCTTATAAAGTAGACTAAAAGAAAATAGAAAAAGATGCTTTGGAAGGTTGTTTGGTTCAGAGTTTGTGGTGAGTTGGTTTGTAAGTTTTCTATTGTTTTTTTAGTACTTTTTAGAGCTAACATTTTGTGTCTGTATGCTAAGTTAGAAAAAATATAAAGGTCCTTAGGACTGTTTTTGCTAAAGTGCAAGTTGTTTTCTGTGGTACTGTTTTTGGTGTTGTTGTTATTCAGAACTGCTAGTAAGAGATTTTGCTAAAGTTGACACCTCTTTTAGGTCAAGTTTAGTATGTATAACAAGTTTAATTAAGGGTTCAAGGTCACTTTACTTAGTAGTTATTGCTGTATTCTTGCTAGAAAGTTTTTTGCTATTTGTCCAATTTTAGTGAAATGATCTATGAGAGAGTTTTTTTTTTCTAAACTAGTATCTTAAAAAATTTATTAATAATCTTTATTAATAATTTTTATTTATACAAATAATATATATTTTTATAACTATATAATATACTCATAAAATATTAAATTTAAAAAACTATTATTTCCATTATAGTTTTTTACTATTTCTACTATGATTATACAAAATTTATTTTTTTGGGTATTAAGGTGACCTCTTTGGTCTTTTGACTTTTATTAATTACTTATCGGTATTGTGGTTCAATGAACCACTACAG
>CAJVQA010010982.1:0-11022 GCA_910591915.1 Cetraspora pellucida
AAATAATATGTTTTATAAATATCTTATTAGTGATATCGTCTTTTAAAAAAAGTACTTGATTAAACTGGTTATATATCAATTGATAACCTTATTAGATATATATTGATTGTTTAAAGCTGGTTATATATCGGTTTATACCAAAATCGATATAACCTAGCAGGGGTGATTAGTATCGATATATATCTAATGGGTTACCAATCACTATATATCCCTACATAAAATTTCCCGATGATGATGATTTGGATAAGAAATTTAGTGTCAATAATGTTTTTGGTTAGTAAATTAATTGCCTTCTCCTTGGAAAGAGACTGTATGTTGTGATTTTCTACTGCAGTTTGATAATATAGAGAAAGATAACAATAAAAGCAATAGTTGTGACATTTAGAATTTGATTTGACTTTGTTTTGTTTGCAAACAAAGTTTTTAGCTTGATTAGCTAACTTGTTCAGAGCTTTGATAGAAATAGGTTGATCAAGTAAGTCAACATGTTCTTTATTTTTGTAAAATAGTATAGTATTAAGAGTAGGATGAATCTATGTTTCATTCTTATTGGGTGAAAATGATAAGCAAGATTTGCTTAATATGTTATTAAAGAATTTAGTGCTATCATAGAATTTTTTATCATTGAAATATTTGATATAATTTGTTGTTACAAGTAAGGCAATGAAAATTTGTAATACAGAATACTTTTTCATATTGCTCATGAAGTGAATTAGATTTTTGGAATATATAGAATTCTAAAAGATGTTTAGAGAGTTAAAGAATAAAGTGCTAACAGAATTGGATTCTAAGTAAAGTTTTGACTTTTTATTTGTTAATAGTAGAAGAAAATTGTTGACTATAAAGAGAGTAGTAGGTTTAAACCAAGAATTAAAGTAATCAAGAGATCTTTTTAGAAAGAGAATGCAGAATCTTTCGAAAAATAGTATTTTAGAAATATTGAAAAAGAGCTTGATGTTAAATCTAGCATCTGATTGAATGATAAGATATTTTTGGTTGAAATCAATAGTTTGAGTAAAAGATTTAATTTTGAATTTTTTAGGTCTAAGCTTTAAATCTTTGGCAAATTTTTGGTAATCAATTAATTGATAATTATTAGATAAAAAAAGATGAAGTCATACAAGATTAAGGCAAAGTTGGAGACAATTATGAGCAGTATATAGATGTATAGTAACTGGTGAGACAAAGATTTTAAGATAATTAAGTTTGTAAAAAGTACAGTTGTAAATTTAAGAAGTAAATTTTTAAGAGTAGATTCAAGAAGGTCAAAAGAAATCGTAGCACTTTTGTCAATATTAGAATTACTACTATAAATAAGATTAGTTAAAAATTCTGGCTGTTGCCTAGCCATAATATGAATAATGTAATAAAATGAGGCCTTAAGTGCAGGTTGAATAGAAATGGCAGGCTTAATTTCTTTATTAGAATAAAAATCATAAAGAAATTTTTTAAGAAAAATAAAGAGTTGTAGAGAAAATATAGTTTGTAATTTTTTGTTAGATTGTATTTCTTCAGTAATTGGAAAATTTGCAAATCAGTTATATATAGGATTAAATTTTGATTTAGTAATACTTAAGTAGGTTTGAATAGGAGGTTTGTTAGAAGTACTGTCAGATGAGTTAGTATTATTAGAATTATTAAGATTTAAGTTGGCATTATTAGAAATATTAGTAATTGAAAGTTAATTAAAGATAAGATTAGTATTGGTAGTTGTAGCAAAAAAGGAATTGATAAGATTAGAAGAAGTTGAGGTTTGGTGAAAAGAGGTAGTAAAAGAATTGGTAGTTTAGAAGGATTCATATAAAATGTTTTGAAAGATTTAATTAAGATTTTTCTTGGTTTAAGATGAGCTAGCTTCATGTTAAAATAAGACGGTCATGCAGGTAAAATAGTAGACTTCATTATTTTTAGTAACATATTTTTTATTAGAGTAGTAATGATCATTTCTCTTGGTATAGCCAATTGAAAGAGAATATTTAAGATAAATAAGATAATGTATTTTAGGAATAGGAGATAGAAGAATATTGTTGGTTGAAGAGAAGAGATTAGTTAAAAGTTGTTGGGCTGGCTTGTTAAGATTCTTTTTTGCATTACTGTTAACATAAACTGTAGTAAATTCAGTAGCTTAGATATAATTATTGTTAGTAGTTGAAATAAATTTGATGTAGTATTTGTTACAAAGACAAGTAATCACAGAGGTAGAAGTAGAAGCTTGGAAAAAGTGAATGATTTTGTTAATTCTGAGATTTTTAGTTAAATAAAAAGTTGGTTTGACTTAGGAGAAATTGGATGAATATTGTTGCCATTTTCTTCTTTATAAAGAGCAATTCCAAAACTATTAGAAAAGTTTTGGTAGAAATAATCAAGGTCTGCTGTATCAGGCTCTTAGTTGCTTAATGTAGACATTTTTAAATTTTTATAAGTTAAATAAATATTATATTAGAAACTTAGAAAAGTTTCAAATAGTTAGATAATTAATTTTATAAAGTTAAAAAATATGAACAAGAGTTGTATAGTTAAGGTATTACAGAAGTAATGCTAGTATATAACTAAGATAGTTGAAGTAACAAATGTGACTTAGGTACTGGTACAGATAAGATTTGCAATACAAATTGCTATATACAATTAATAAGAACCAAATATAAAAGTAATTGATTATGTTTAATGAATTTCTATTAATAAATAGGTTACAGAATTTTGGTATAAATTAATAAAGTATAGATTAAGAAATGATAATATGGTTACATGAAAACTGTATAAGAAAAAAAGATAATAGAGTAAGAACAAAAAGTAGAAAAAAAGTTTTATAAGAGAATAAAAGATGAATTTAGCTGTAGTTCAGTCAAAATTGAGTCAAAATTCTTTCTTTAGAGCTTGTTTTAATCTGACAAATAGATACTATAACTTTAATTAAAAATATAAAGCAGATTATTGTAGTAGAAACTATGAAATAAATAAATTATTAAAACTGGAGACCAAAGGCCATCAGTACAGTTTTCTTAGTAAGTTTAAAAGCTAGATATATAATATTTTTAGAATATATATAAAATGCTATGTTGAACAAATTTACTTAAGATGCCAAGACAGATTGTCTAGTAAAATAAAAAGTTATAAGTATTTTTAGTCAACTGATTTTTTTGTTAATTTTTTGTATAATGAATTATAGAAATAGTTTTTTTTAATATATTTTTTAGTTTAATATCAAACTCTGTAAATTATATTAATAAAAAAAATTTTTTTATTAATACAAATAAAATACTCTTATTTTATAATACCAAATAATTAATCAATTCTAGTAGATTTATCTAAAAAATATATTTAGATAATACCTAGATAATTAGATATCAAATAATTAATTATAACTAATTAATATATAACAAATATATCAAAATAAAGTTAGACTTATAAAATATAACTTAAATTATATATTTATTAATTATACAATTATCTTCTTCTATAATCACCTTCTATATAATCACAAACTCTATATAATCTTACAATTTTATATTATCAATTATTTTATTATTAAAAACTCTTCTTTATAATTACAAATAACTTATAATCATTATCATATTTTTTTTAAATTAGTTAAACAATTTTAATAATAAACTTACTTTTTTATAATCATATCTATATATAATTATAAATAGTTTCTATATAGACAAGTCAAATATTTATTAATTAAATTAATTTTATGCACTAAGTAAAGTTGTTCAGAAGAATAAAATACATATATTCTAAAGTTTTTATACAAATTGAATAACCTTTTATTAGTATACTTTTTTATTTTACATATGTGCAAATAGAATTAAAAATTTTAATTTTTTTTAATAAAAATATAAAATAAAGAAGTGCATTAATAAAATTTGGGTGATTTATATAAAAATTTCAAAATACATGTATTTTATTCTTCCAAACAACTTTATTTATTGTATAAAAGTCAATTTATTTAGTAAATATTTGACTTCTATATATAATAATGATTGGTAATTATATATAAAAATTTTTTAAAAAACTTTTTATATATAATTGCCAATTGTTGTTATATATAAAAGTCAAATATTTACTAAGTAAATTGACTTTTATACAATAAATAAAGTTGTTTGAAAAAGTATAATACATGTATTCTGAAATTTGCATATAAATTAGTCAAATATTTATTAATGTACTTTTTTATTTTATATTTTTATTAAAAAAAAGTAAAATTTTTAATTCTATTTGTACATATATAAAATAAAAAAGTATACTAATAAAAACTTACTCAATTTGTGTAAAAACTTTAAAATATATGTATTTTATTCTCTTAAACAACTTTACTTAGTGCATAAAGATCAATTTAATTAATAAATATTTGATTTGTCTATATAAAAACTATTTATGATTATTATATAAAAGTTTTTAAATTAATTTTTATTATACTTTATCTTTATATAATCATATATATTTATGAATTTTACATAATATAATTATATAGAGGTACTTTTATTTAGTCACACTTCTATACTATTACCACATTAGGATGTGTTCAACTGTGTGATTATAGAAAAGAATAACTGTATAATTATTTATTTTAATAAAAATAAGTTAATCAAGTAAGACAGTATGTTTTTTATTTTTATAGAATAATATAGTATTAAGGGTTGAGTAAATTCATGTTTATTATTCTTAGAAAAGAATAATATTTGAAATTTGCTTAAAATTTTATTAAAGTGTTTGATACTATTATGAAGTTTTTTGTCATCAAGATATTGACATTCTTTATTATTACAAGTAAGATAATAAAAATTAGCAATACAAGATGCTTCTTTATATTATTTATAAAATGAGTTGGGTTTTTTAAATATATAAGTTTTAGAAAGATGTTTAGAAAATTAAAGAATAAAGTGTTAACAGAATTGAATTTTGAGAAAAAGATGAACTTTTTTTTTATTAATATTAAAAAAAAAAAATTTGCTATAAGAAGAATAATAAATTTCAAACCAAAAATTAAAATGATCAAAAGAATTTTTTAGTAAAAAATATAAAATCTTTTTAAAAAAATATTTTTAGAAATATTAAAAGAAAGTTTGATGTTAAATTTAGTATCTGACTAGATGATAGAATATTTTTGATTAAGATTTATATTTTAAATAAAAGATTCAATTTTGAATTTTTTAGATCTAAACTATAAATCTTTAATAAATTATTAATAATTAATAGATTAGTAATTATTAGATAAATATAGATAAAATTATATAAAATTAAGACAAAGTTGAAGATGATTATAAACTATATATGAAGAAATAGTAATTAATAAAACAAAAATTTTAATATAATTTAGTTTGGTAAAAAGAATAGTTGTAAATTTAAGAATAAAGTTTTTAAAAATAGATTTAAAAAGATTAAAAGAAAAATAATATTTTTGTTAATATTAAAGTTAGTAGTATAAATAAGATCAATTAGAAATTCTAATTATTATTTAGTTATAATATAAACAATATAATAGAATAAAGCTTTGAATGCAGATTGAATAAAAGTTATAAGCTTAATTTTTTTATCAAAATAAAATTGTAAAAAAATTTTTTTAAAAAAATAAAGAGTTGGAGAGAGAAAAAGATTTAAAATTTTTTATTAGGTTGTATTTTTTTAGTGATAGAAAAATTTGTAAACCAATTATATGTAAAGTTGGATTTTGGTTTAAGGACACTAAAGTAAAATTAAGTAAGAGGTTTGTTAAGAGTACTATCAAATTGATTAAAGTTGTTAGAGTTATTAAGATTTAAGTTAAAGTTGTCAAAAATACTAATAATAGAAGATTAATTAGTAACAGAATTAGTATTAGTAGCTATAGAAAAGAAGGAGTTAATAAGATTAAAAATAATAAAAGAAGTTTGATAAAAAAAAATAATATTAGAGTTAGTAGTTTTCAATAATTCATAAAGAATATTTTGAAAGATTTAAGTAAGTTTCTTTTTAGTTTAAGAAGAACTAAGTTCATGTTAAAAGAAGACAGTTATGTAAGTTAAATAATAGACTTTTATTGTTTTTAGTAATATATTTTTCAGTAAAGTAGTAACAGTTATTTTTCTTGATACAGCTAATAGAAATAGAGTATTTAAAACAAATATATTGATATATATTAAGTGTTAAAAATAGAGAAATACTATTAGTAAAAGAGAAAAAATTGAATATAAATTATTAAGTTAATTTGTTAAGTTTTTATAAATTATTGTTAATATAAACAGTAATAAATTCAATAGATTTAATATAGTTGGTGTTTGAGATTGAAATAAATTTAGTATGATATTTACTAAAAAGACAAATAATTATAATAATAAAACTTAAAAAAAGTAAATAACTTTATTTGATTCAAAATTTTTTATTAAACAAATAGTAGATTGAATTTTAGAAAAAATTAGATGAGTGTTGTTATTATTTTTTTCTTTATAAAAGTTAATTTTAAAACTGTTAAAAAGTTTTAGTAAAAATAATTAATGTTTGCTATATTAGGCTTTAGTAACTTAAGATAGATATTAACAAATTAAATAAATATTTTATATAAATAAAAAAAAAAATTTAAAAAAATTTTAAAAAATATAATTATAAATAATTAATTTTGTAAGAATAATAGATAAAACCAAAAGTTATAATATTGATATATTACTAAAATAGTATTATAGTATAACTGAAATAGTTAGAGTCACAAATGTGATTCAGATACTAGATACAAATAGAATTTAGAGTATAAATTATTATATAATATTAGTAAAAACCAAATATGAAAATAGAAGATTATGTTTAATGAATTTTTATAAATAGATAGATTACAAAATTTTAATGTTAATTAATAAAATATAAATTAAAAAATGATCATATAGTTATACAAAAAACATATAGAAATAAAAGATAATAGAATAAAAACAAATAAAAAAAAAAGTTTTGCAAAAGAGTAAAACCTAAATTTAGTTGTAGTTCAACCAATATTGGATTAAAATCTTTGTTTAGAATTTGTTTTAATTAAACAAATATGTACTCAAATTTAAATAAGAGTATAAGACAGGTTTTAGTAACAGAAACTGTAAAAAAATTAAATTATTAAAACTGAAAACTAAAGGCTGTTAGTACAGTTTTTTTAATTAATTTAAAGTTTAAAAATATAAATTTTGCAAAATATATATAAAATGCTAGATTGAATAACATTATTTAAGATACTAGAACAGATTTTCTTAGTAAAATAATTAGTTATAAGTGTTTTTAGATAAATGATTTTTTAGTTAATTTTTTGTGTAATAGATTTGTAAAAAGAGTTTTTAATTTATTTATTTATTTTTTTTTTTAACCTTTGGCAGCCATGATGGTTAACCAGTCAGAAGTTTATTTATAAATGTTTAGTACAGACAATATACAAATAGAACTATTTCTAACTTCACATGCTATCATCACGCAGTTATTTCAATTAGCACCTATGAGCAACCTGCTGTACCAGACCTGCTAAAGTCTTGATCGAGCTCATTTGTCTGTCGCTCTACAATTGAACAGCACCAATCTGATACTATTCTTTCGTAGAGAGATAAAAAACCAAAAAAAAAATTTCTTGTAAAGAGAAAATACACTAAAAAAAAATATGCATAAGGGAAAAATGTAAAAAAAAACAAATATCAAGAAATAAAAGAAAAGAGGATTGCTGTGAAGGCCAGACAAACAGTTACTAATTATAAAGGCTGTATTAGCCTATTAAAAATTATATATTACTAAATACAGTAATTTCTACTTTAACTCTATCTAATTAACATATTTAATACTAAAGTTTATATCCTAAGGAAAACAATTTAAAAAAACTGAACTGGCAAAGAATTTTCTATATGCTAGACACCCTGACTCCTTGTTACTAGATCTATCTTCATGTACAACTCATCATACTTTTCACCAAATCTTACATTTCAACACTTGTCACATTTCTGACCAATCATCTTATCTTTGCCAAAAATTTCCAATCTTGTCTTATTGTTATGTTTTTTCAAGACACGTGTACTTATGCTTTATCTTCAACATGGGCCCTTTCTGAATAGAACTGATAAACAATCTCAATTTAGAAGGATCAACAATGCTGATTTCAATGAGAGTAAACTAGATTGCCCATTTTTCGATAAAAATTTCTTGAAAAAAAGTGGTAAAGGAATTTTTATAGCACTAATTATAATAAATATAGGAGTTTACATTATATAGAATAGTATATTCAACTAAGCTTCTATCTTTGCTACTGCTTAAATATAGCTTGACAAAACTTCCTTGGTTATAGCCAAAGTTATTTTTTTAATAACTCTATAAACTTCTACCAGAGAGCCAAACCCACAAGAAGCTGTCTTTTTTAACTCTTTTTTATATAGCCCATATGCAATCTGAAACTCTTGAACTTAGATGTTATATAGCAAAGTTTTGTTATATATAAACATACTAACTATATAATTTTCGTAGATTGGTATGTATAGAAAAATTGGTGCAGAGGATCATCAGAAAGAGTATATGGTTTTTAATTTATTATTTTTTTATTTAATTAAAATATTTAATAAAACTATATAAAAAAAGCTTTAACTTAAATATAAAGAGTTGGCACAAGGTACTAGTTAGTTTGGTAACAATGTTTTACAAGTTTTTAGTAGTTTGAAAAACATTTATAAATTATATTTGTATTGCAATATTGTTTTTGATCTATGTTACTAATAATTTTATTTAGGTAAATAAATACTACTAACCATTTTAGTGATTTTATATATTAATCTTTTAGAGAAGATAAACAGAATTATTTACTTTTACAAAATTTTTCTTGAAAAAAACTAAAGGAAACAAAATTTTATATATAGTTCTTCATATAAGTTTTACAATTATATAGTAGTTGCTTCAAGTTATTAATAGGTTTTTTTATAATTTTTTTTAAAAAAACTGTCTAGTTTAAATGCTAAATAAAGAAAGAAGTTTACTAAGAAAAAAACTTGATCTTTTTTCAAACAACTGCAAGTATGTTTGCTTTTTAGTATTTTATATTTGTTTTAGTTTTGTCACAACAACCTACTTTATACAAAACTAAAAATATTATTTTCTTAATTTTGTTATAGTGTTTTTTTATAATTTGGTTTGTTGTTGTTGACTAAAAGATTATCAAAAAAAGTTAAATAAATTGATTATTTTATAATAGTTAATTTAATTAATTTATTTATTTTTATTTATTTTTATTTATAACAAATTTGTTTTTTAGAATATGTAATTTTTTTTAAACAAAATATATACAAATTATTATATCTAATAACAACTTGCATAGTAACAAAACTATAAAATTAATTATATAATCAATTTTGAACATAGACTTTAAAGATGATAATAAAGACTTTAATATAATTAAATATTATATATATATATATTTTTTTTTTAACCTTAAGCAGTTATGCTAATACTTTATTAAGATTCTTGAAACTATATACATTTATAATTACATAGAATTTCCCAATACCTAAGTCTAGCATCACTCGGCTACCCTATTGGTATCTAAGTGCAACCTGCCACATTATCTCAGTTAGAGATAGACTGCTTGTCTAACTACTTAAAGCTATACCAGAAGGGTCTTCCCTCTTCCATGACAAGCATATCAATTGTCTTCCTAGCTTCCTTCTTCATTTAGTTTATTTTTTCTATTTTCTTTTCCTTTTCCTCTTCTTTTGTCCATTCATCTTTCTTTGTTCTTTTTCCTAACTTTTTCCTAATTCGAGCATCTTTTTTTATTTTGCTTGTTATATTTATCTTCTTTTTCCATTCCTGCACTTTTTTACATCGAACTCTCCATAATTGGTCATAGAAAGTATTCTATACTGTTCTTGTTATTATTCTTATACATCTCTGTGTTGCCTGTTTGTCTAACATCTGACTGATCCTTTTTTCTACTTTGTTCATAATTAATCCTTTTATTAGTGCTCTTCTGTTAATAATTTCCTCTGCTTCTGTCTTTCCAAAAATTGCTTTATATAGCACTTGAGGCAGAATTCTGGTTTTTTCAGTTTCTTTAAGACTATTCCATGCTGTTGCTATTGCTATCTTTTGGATCTTCTTCCATAGGCACTTTTGTTCACTGCAGCTTGCCAAATGTGCTTGAGTTTCCTTTTCACCTGTTTGGCATACTTGACAGTTTGACGATGTGTATATCTCTGGTTTTCTTCTGTTTAATTCTTCTAGTGTTGGTAGATTATCCATTACACATTTAATTACTGTTGCTCTTCTTGTACTAAGTTTTCTTGTCGTACAGTGTATGCTTTTCGTTCTATTCATCTCTTTTCAAAAACTTGACCAATTATATTGCGTGTTCTCTGTTTCAGGTTCTAATGCTCGAATCAGATTCATATTTCTTCAGCTTGCTTTTATTTTGGCATTCACAACTATTTTGCAGAGAAGTCATGTTGGTATATCAACTTTTTTGTTTTCCTATTCTAGATAGTACTCTATTCTGTTACACTTAATCTTCTCTATAGATATTGCCATTTTATTTGCTGCTTCTTTCTTTGCAAGTGTATCAGCTTTGTTATTCCACTTATTATCACTGTGACTCTTGACTTTAATTAGCTTGATTCTGTTATTTTTGCTTTTGACCAGGTCTACAATGTTCATTATTCATATTGCATTTTTCTTTTTAAGGATTTTGTTGTCTTCTGACTCTTGAATTGCTTTGTTAATATTCCTTAATGCTACAAGGCTGTTTGTATGTACTTCTATATTTTTTCCCTCTGGAACCATCAAAATTGCTAATCATATTGTTCCAAATTCTGCTATTGTTGCTAAAAGCCAGCTCTCAAGACCTAATGCAGTTTCTTCTTCTGGCCAATTTTCTTCTTTGTTGATCTGTACCCAACCTATGCCCATCTTTTCTCTGCTATTTACTCTTTTCTCTTTATATAATGCTTCATCTGTATAAAAAGTATACTCATTTTTGTTTCTTATTTTGTTTCTTGTTAGGACTTCTACTAAGTAAGCTGTAATTTTACTATCTAATTTCTGTTTTTT
>CAJVQA010010983.1:0-11022 GCA_910591915.1 Cetraspora pellucida
AGCTTAGTTTGGGTATTATTACCATATTGTTTATATATGCAATCTGACTCATTGTCATTTTTTTATATCTTAGATCTCTTATAGTCTGGCTTACTATCTCTTTTGCCTTCTTTTTAACTTGTACTTCTTGCATTCTACTGTTTAACCATATTCCTAATAAGCAAACTATTTTATGTTTTGGTTCTTCTACTATCTTGCTTTTTTCATATACTATTGCCCTTTCTTCTTTTCTGATTTTTGTATTCATTATTATTAATTTCGACTTTGATTCGTTTATCTCTATATCGTTCATTTCGAAGAACTCTTTAGCTATTTTTAGGATCTTTAATAGCTGCTTTTTACTGTTTGCAATCCATATTGTATCATCTGCATATGTAATTGCTGCTTGATAATATCTTGTAATATTATTATATTGCATTCATTTTTTGATTAGTTGTTTGACTATATATCCTAAACTTTCTTTCTCTTGCACTTTGACAAGTAATGGGTTGTAAAAAAGCCACCATATTAGTGGTAATATTACTTCTCTTTGGTCTATTTCATCTTCTGCTATTACTTTTTCTGTTAGTCCATAGACTGTAATTATTCTTAATTGTCTTTTATGAAAAAGATTTAAGATGTATTTAATTGTTTTTCTAGGTATCTTGACTCTTTGTAATGCCAATACAAGACTTTTCAGTAGAACTGAGTCAAATGCCTTTTTTATATCTTGCAGAAGTATCTATATTTTTTTATTCTTTTTCTTTGCTTTTTTTATTATCATGTTTAGAATATGTACTGGCTGCTCTGTCGAGTTTCCTAACAGGCCTGCATAGTTTGGTCTCTTAAGCACTTTCTTTTCTATAAACACTTTGGCAAGCCTTTTTGTTATCACCTTTGTTACTATCTTTCTAAATGTTTTGATTAGTACTATTAAATAAATATTGTTTAGGCTATACCCCCACTCTACATCTTTTGATATTGGGTATATTTGTGCAATTTTCTACTTAGTTGGAATTTCTCCTTCTTCTAAGCAAAGATTAGCAAAGACTCTGAAAATTTCTTGTATTTTCTTTCAATTAGTGTATAGCTTATGCCAGATATGTCTGGAGCTGTTCCTGTTTTAAGTTCTCTTAGTATCTCTTCCTATTCTTTTTTTTTGATATTTTCTTTAACTTCCATATACCATTTCTCTTTGATATGCTTTTGTAGTTTGTATATTTCTTTTCATATTTCTGACATTTCTTCTAGTTTCATATTCCTCTTTCTAAATTGTTTCTTGTAATGTTCTGCTATATCTCTCTTAACTAAATCTGGCTCTGCTATCAAATTTGTTACTTTTTTTTCTTGTTCAATAAATCTGTTAAGCATTATCTTTTTGTAAAACTTGTTTAACAGACTAGCTATCATTTTTCCTTAGTCTGTTTTAATCATTTCACATCTTTTTCTATATTTTCTTCTATCTGCTTTCTTTAACTTTGTTCCTATTCTTTCTTCTTTATCTCTTGTAGCAGTTTTTGCCAACCTTTTATATCTTCTATCCAAGCATTTGACCATCATTTGTGTAGTTTTGGCAGCTTCACACCTTCTTTTTCTTTTAATATTCATAGCTTCTTATTTGTTTTAATTCTTTCTTTTTCAGTTACTTCTTGGCCTTCTCTTGTCTTTGCATATCTGATTAATCTTTGCATCTTTACAATATTCTTCTTTAGACATTGTTTCCTTTGACTGTTTCTTCTATTTGTTACTGTATTATATATTTTCTTCTTCAGTAAATGCTTACTTGTTGCTGTAATAATTGCTTTTTCTATTATGTTCTATATGCTATTTATTCTGTCTGTTTCTTCTTTCTCTTTTTGTTATTTTCTTTGTATTCTTTTTAGCACCTCTTTGAATTCTAATCATTTCTGCAACTCTTGTATATACTCTTCCCAGTCTTCTTCTTTTGCCTGATCATATAGATATACTGTTCTTAATTGTCTTTTTCTTTTGATTTCAGCTTTGCTATTATTTGCTATCATGTGTTTGATCCATATCTCTGCTTTAACTATCTTATGATCACTTTTGGTAATTTCTTCTGTTTCTTCAATTTCTGCCTTCTGTAGACCTAAGGCCAATCCTTCTGATACCTATATGTAGTCAATTCTTGTTGCAGCTTCTCCATTTGACTATGTATACTCTTGGCTTGTCAAGTGCATATCTCTAAAGATATCACTGAAATTTTGCTTCTTCATTCAATTAAAGATGAGTAACCTTTTGAAACTTGCTGCTTGTGGATGTTGTTTGTCTAATACGTTATTTGCAATATGATTAAAATCACTTAAAATTACTATTTGTGTATGTCTTTTCCTTTTCATAACTATTTTTACTATTTTTTGTTGAATCTTTTTTCCTATTATCTTGTTGCCTAATGGTATGTAAACTCTTAACACTACTAATTCCAATTGCTTGAAATATAATATAAGTTCTATCAAATATTCATTTATCTTCTTGACTGCATCCATATGCTTTTTCTATTGTTCATTAACTAGAATACCTATATTAGATCTCTTTTTTTTGCCTTTTGCTGCACTTGACCAAAACCTAATATAACTCTTATTTGCTGCATATGTTAGAAATCTTCTTTTTCTTTCTGTCAGATTCGTTTCTGTGATCCCAAGTATTGTAATTTCTTCTTCTTCTACTCATTCCATTAGGTTTTCTAATTTCCATCCTTTGGTTTTAAGTCTATTAATATTGTAACATGCATTTTTATTTCTTTTCTTCCTTGTTTTCATTTTTCTTCTAGTCACTTTCTTCTTGTTTCTGTAACTTCTACTTATTCTTTTCTTTTTGTCTTTATGTTTTTTCTATAGCCAGAAGATACTTCTACATTGTCTTCTTTGAATATTCTTCTTTCTCTATATAGAAACTCCCCAATCTCCTGGTCTATGCTCTTATATTCAACTGGGGCACTCTTAGAAGCAGTAGGCTAAGCTATCCTATATTGTACTTCTTGTCTTTTCTAGTCTTTCAAGTCTTTCTAAAATTTGATTTAAGATATCATTTCTATTTATAGCTTCTTCTTGTATCTGGGTTTTGAGTTCTGCTATTTCTCTTCTGTGTGGTTTTTCTTCTTCTTCAGGTAAATTTGTATATTTTGTTTTATTTTTTGTATTTTGATCTTGTATACTATTTCTGCTTCCTGCTGCTTGATTCTTTATTCTTCTACTTCATTCTCTTCTTCTTTTATTTGTATTTAGCTTAAATTCTTGTTCTTTTCTTTGGCTGTTGCTCTCTTCTGTATCAAAGGTTTGGCTAGACCTTTTCCAACTTCTTCTTCTTTTTTTTTCAAAGTCTTTTGTTTGTTCTATTTCTCTTCTTTCTTCTTTTATCTAGTATAGTCAGAAATTATTATATATAAATAGTTTCAATTAGGCTGCTTTCATATCTTCTTCTGTTGCAGACATGACTGTTGCTGTTTTTCTTTGGTTTTCATTTCTATTTGGAGATATATGAACTGACTTTACTCCTTTGTTCTTTAAACTTTGTAGTAATAAGACTTTTGAGGCACTTCTAGGTAATTCTGTTAATTTTGCTGTATAATTTCTTTGTCTTTTTCTAGCTTCATGGTCTTTAATTCCTTTAGTCACTCATACCAGTTTGTTACTATTCACTGATATGGCCTATGGAATGTTTTTGTATGTTTCTTCTGTCTTAACTACTGCTAAGGCCTTATACTTTGATCTTTTAATTCTTACTATATAGGCTTTTCTGAATCTTCTACAGATGTATTCTACTTCTTTTTTGTTTATATTTGTTAGTAGATCCCAAATTGTCAGATAATTCTTGTCTTCAGATTCTTTATTTATTTCATATTGATTTTTATTTGTTTTGGTTTTATTCTTCTTCTATTTTTGTTTTTCTTCTTTAGTTCTTATTTTACTGTTACTTCTCTTTTAATATTTCTCATTATGTTGTATCTGCTTCTTCATGCTGCCTTCTTCAGATATTATTCTGTACCAGTCACTCTTCTTTTTGCTGATTCTTTGTATTGCTGCACTTCTGCCATATTTACAGTCAAAATCTACTTTTATCTATAAGTTTCTTCTTTTAAAAACTACTCTAACATCTTTGACATTTGCATTGTTTCTTAGTGATTATCTAATAAATTTCATATGCTCTTCTTTTGTTTTTTCTGATATATTGTATGCTGGTATATTTGCAAGCAGACTGTTGTCTTGGTTACAGTTTCTTTTGCTTGGAGCCCATATACTTTCTTTTAGAGGTTCTCTGACTATATCAATTTTTTTTTTGATTTCTATTTCGATAGTTTTTTGTTTTTGCTCTTTCTTTTGTACTTCTGTGTCTCTTTATTATATAAATGAAATTACTTTTTCTTGATTGTTGTTTGTCAGACTTACTTTTTCTTTATGGTTTCTGTTTGCTTCCATTGGCTGTTAATGTACCTCTTCCTGTTTGTCTTGTGTTTGTTTTATTATAGATTCTTCTATTATAATATTCTTGTCTTGTTTCATAATATTGATCTTCTTATCTAGCTATTTCTCTTCTGCTTTCTTGATTATTTCTCTTGTTATATGCAGCAAGGCAACCTCTAATGCATCTTGTTCTGTTAACATAGCCACAATCTCATCTTCTCTGTCTGGTGTTAGAATGATTTTACTAGCTTGGTTAAACAACATCTTGTTGTGTATGCCATTTGCTGCCCAATATACTCTTTTGATATAAGTTGTTATTAGGCTTTTTTTTTGATTTTTGTGCTACTCATATTTTGCTTAGTTATTAGTAGCACCTATTTACTATTTGTTCTAAAAATTTCTGTGTCTTATGTCTATTACTATCCAAATTGGATTTGTTTATATGTCTGTCAATACATGTGTCTGTTTGTTTATTTATTTATATATTGCTATGATCTACAGATTGACATTTCCAAGTTACAGAAAATTTCTCAAATTTCACTTTTTCAAATATTGACTGAGATATTTTCTTCTCTATCTTTCCTACAAGTTTTCTAATTTCCTATTTTTACCTCTTGTTATATTTTTTTTTACAAGCTCTGTCTTTTTTCTTAAGCCTATAATGTTGGTTTTAACAGTTTTTTTTTTAGCAAACTTCTAAAATATTTCTCTACAGTTTTGTGTAAAAGTGATCAGAAAGAAGAGTTGTTAAATATTTTTTCCATTATATATTTGGTATGAGTATTAAATTACAAATTATATTATGAGGATGTGGTGACCTAGTGAAGTGGTCAGGTTGTTAACCCTCCAAGTGGTAAGTTGGGTGTTCAAATCTCATAGACAGAAGTTCGTCTGATTGGTTGATTTTCTGTGGATTGACGTAGATCGATTTTTTAATTTTACAAAATTTGATTGGTTGATCCGATTCACGTGTTTTTATATTATTTATTACTTAAGTCATCGATGACTATATGATGTATATATGATGTATATATAATGTATAAAATTACTAGTAATAATTATTTCAAATAATTTTTTATTTTGCAAATTGAAAAAAATCATATATATATATATACACTTTTACAAAATTTTTAAAAAATAACTTAAAAAAACTATAATAGAAGAAATTTCCATATCGTATTGTCCCAAGATGCTGAAATGCCATCAGCAGATTCCTGATTATTATCATCATCTTCAGTAATAGAATCAGGATCTTTGCTTTCAACACGAATATTCGAATCAAGTTGACTTAGGCTTTCTAAGAGCAATTGAACATGTGTATCAACCCCATCTTTAATATAACTTAAACAATGCAAACACTTAATCCATTTTGGCTAAAACATTTATCGTGATATGCATGGCCATACAGCAATACCTGTCCTGTTTCTTCAGTAATAGTAGTATTAGTAAAAGAACAATTAAAAGAATCACAACTGGACAAACTAGGCTTATGCGAAGAACTATATCCTAAGAGTAGATAACAAAGCCATGCCTTTTTCATTTTTATTGCTGGAATAGGAATACTGGTTTTAGTATTAACATTTTTCACTTTTTTCTTTTTTTTTAACAAGCATTTCATGGCAACCTGCGGTGAAATTAAAAATGAAAGCTTTTCATGATTAATACGAGTATAAATATCAGAAAAACATTCAAGAAGAAAGCATATGGTTTTTTGTATCAAAGTTTTAATATTCCGAGAGGAATATTCGTAGACTGCCCAGGATGTAGTGTGAATGAAGTTTTCCTTAAAGCCATCATCGTTAAATCACAAGTAGTTAATATGCCGTGCTTCTTTAATGATTTGTTTTGCAGTAGAATCTTTCTCCGTACAGCATTGTAAGAGACTGTGAAATATTTCTACAGGTGTGTCAGAAAATTTCGGTAATTCAGCATTCATCACCTCTAAAATCGGATGGTTATTTGATTGCCAATAAAACATATTTAAAAGAAACATTAGAGGCACTTTAGTATAATTTTTAAGATGAAACCTATGGAAAATAACCCAAACCCGAAAACAAGATTCCATATATGAATCAAAATCGCCAGCCTGAAAAAATAAAGCATAAAGGTCAAGAACTAATGGAATTGTATTATTTAATAGATCTTTAAGCATCAAGTATTCCGCATCTTTGCAAGTAGACTTGAACTTTATTTCGACCATTTTAGTGATCTCTTGCCAAGCACTACGTGAGAGTTCTAATAGTAAATTTATGCACCATGGCTTTGGCTTTTGAGGAAGTTTTTTTTTTGGACCAAATATGTATCTGTACATTTTGGAAAAGAATGGATGGTACTGGAGAAGTATTAATTCTCGACTATTCAGCGAAATGTGCAAAGGACCTATCATTGGAAGGAATGATAGAATTTTGTTAGTGATTCCAGAAGAGCTACCGTGAACAAGATACTATGATATAGCAGTTCTCAGGCATATTTGACTGGGCCAGTCAGCAACAACTGGGATGACATTGCCGTTTTCCATATATCTATTAATTGTTGGGGCAGAAGAAGTGATATTGATAGCATTAATATAATCTTCTATTGAATGAAGGCCACCCTCCAACAGATCCACGAGTACAGCATCCTTTATTGCTCTTGCACTTCTTTTTTCTTTCAAACGAACATCATAACTATGAACTGTCAACTCTTCAAGCTTTGTTTCATCATCCATGAAATGAAATCCCAACATCGACTATGAGTGAGAGAATATACTGACATAAAACAATCCTCAATTTCAGTTTTAAGTAATTGAGCATCAACTAATGTGGGGTTGTGAATATCTAGCCTTGGAATCACTAGTTGAGTCTTGATTGGATTAAGCAAAATAGTAACGAAATGTATCAGATTAGATGTCTTGATTGTAATCGGCATTTTTATGATATAGATATTATGATAGTTGTTAATATTTAAAACTAGTGCACTATCAGAACTATCTCCAAGATTTTTTTTCACAGTTATAAGATGCTTTTCAGACAGAATCCTTATGGTAAGCGATTGAATGAGACATCGTTGTTAATTCCAATATTGCTAAGGTGTCAATTGTTGAATCAGGCGTTCTAGTAGAATCTAAATACATTCCTAAATCTCTTTTTACATTATTAACAAATTTATTCCTAATGCCACAAATAAAATAACATAAAAATACTAATTGCTTTGATACTTTTTCTATTGTATTTTGGCTTTTTTTCATTGAGTTAGTCAATAAATATAATTCGTCAAAAAAAGACTTCAACCATTGGTCTTTTAATTCCATAACTGTACGAAATTCTTCAAATTTCCAAATTGGTGGCAACTCATTACACTCTCTCTCATAAAGGATGTTCGTAATTATTCCAACAGCCTATAAAAAAGACAAAATAGTAGTTTTGTTAAAAGCTTCTGACTCAAAAGAAGAATATGAATCTAATGTATGCTGTTGAAATTCAGAAGATTTGTTAATAACGATTGCGTTGTAACAGACTATGCATATAACATCATTTTCTTTAATATAACCAGGAAGCATCTTATTATTTACTTCCTGGGACAGAACTAGACTGGTAACAGTTCACCAAGTTGTAGATTTTTTCTTGCAAATTTGAATAACACATGGTTCTTCAAGTTTCTTTTCTTTGCCCATTTCAAAAAGTTATTACTAAGTAAACCCCTTTTAAATAAGATCTTATTAGAGATTATTTTTAAATATAATATTCTGACATTTGAATGAAGAGACCTATATAAAAATTGGCATTCTTTTAGTATATAATACTTGATTTCTTAAAAAGTACTCTAAAGCATATAAATAAGTTACCTAGGCAATTGATTTACATTAGCCAATCAGACGAACTTCTGTCTATGAGTTCAAATACCATCAATAGTGAAAATTTGGATAATCACCTATGTAATATTTGTATTATGGCAACTGTTACTAATGATTGAGTTAGGATACCTGTAATAGCAGTTGCACTAGCATGACTGGCAGGTCATGGGGCATCTGTGCAATGTTGAAGTTACATGAAGGAATGCAAACTGACAAATCGGGCAGTGCAAACACTAGATAAGTTTTTGTAACCATATAAATTCATTGAAATTGAGTAACAAGAAGTCCATTTAGGAAGACCTGAGTAGAAAAATAGCTGGATCTTTGATGGCCCTACTGTAAAGGCTAGTCTGGTGAAATAGATACCCAGGTCTAGTACTCAGTCCTAGTAGCCAGACAGGCAAGAACTCTGGTTTAAGAGTCTTAGAGATACCACCAACTAGGCTGTCAGAACAAACCAGAGGAAAAAGATATTAGGCTGACCTAATATATCAATAGACTGGTTATAGTCTTATACAGGCTATCTAAATTGGGAGTTTGGTAAAAGGGCAGAGGAAAAGGCAGAGATATACTAAAGTACCAAGGTTATGCTATGAAGTAGATGCTGAGGTCTAAGTAAACTCTACAAAGGTATAGAGTTTAATAACTAGCTCTGACTGCAAGTGTTGGTTCTGTTATAGCGATACCTAGGTTAGTTGTAAAAATAGATACAGAAGGCTCTGTGAGGTTTACCTCGAGAATAAATTAGTTCTAAGATTAAGGATGATAATCTGGTATATCTAAATGACCAGTGATATTAACACGGGTTACAGGTTTAGAGAGTTTAAAGTAGAACATCTAAGCAGGAGTGTTAGATATAGCAATTGGTGAAGAACCTTTAAGCGGACTTCTTAAATAGGTAATATAGAAAAGTTACACATGTAGCCAATTGTACATTCTTTTGTAGTAGTTCATTGAACCACAATACTGATAAGTAATTAATAAAAGTCAAAAGATCAAAGAGGTCACCTTAATAAAAAAATCAAATTATATTATATTTATTATATATACTATATAAATGTATTACTGTTTAATTGGATGATTGTCACGTAATGTGGCCAAACAAACAAATCTTGTATATCACCCTTAACAGAATAATATAGTATCTTTTACAATGCTTCAGACAAATAAATCTTGTATATCACCCTTAACAGAATAATATAGTATCTTTTACAATGCTTCAGACAAATAATTAAATTTTTAAAAATTTTTAATCAAAGATTACAAAAAATTTTACTTAATAATCTAAATTTAGACTTCTAAGTAAATTTATAGCACTATGCCTATTCTTAGTACAAAAGTACCAGATACCTTAGATCTTAACTATTTTTTTAAAAATCATTCAAGTTCTTATAACATTGCTATTTATAAAAAAGAATCCAAACAAGTAAAAGCTATTCTAGATAAATACAGATCTACTAAATGTATTACTATAAAAATTAGAACTTATTCAGCAACTTATTTTTTTTCTGCTTCTGCAATAACTGCAACAATCAAGTGCATATGTAAATTATTTTACACTCAATTTATTATAAAAAATAATAAAACATATAAACTTAATAGTAAAACTAATAAAACAATAACTAATAAACAAGCTAAAAAACTCTAACAAGTATTCACAAAATCTAAATCAAAAGTTATATTATCTTCTACAGTTATTATTCATATACATACTTGTCTCAAATGCCAAATTCTAATAAACTGTAAAGTGACTAACAACAATCATGCACTACAAAATAAATCTATCTTTTACCAAAATCCAGTATATCATAATAATTACTTAGCTAAAATTTATAATGAAATCATTTTAGCTAATTGATCCAAATTTCAATTTATTGAAAACCCTAAACAAGGTTCATCTTTACAATATAAACTTTCAACTTAACAGCTTACTACTTCCTTACTTAATCAAAACTCATACAATTCTTTTGTCTTAAAACTCATATTTACTCTATATAATTTTAAAAAAACAACTATTACTAACAATAATATAAACAATGATATCTTTACTATATCACCAAAATCACAACAACTACAATTACAAACTCAACAAACATAACAACAACAACAACAACAATAACAACAACCTTTATATTAAGCTTTATTACTTTTATATAAACAACAATCTAACAAAAAACTATTTTAACAATCTTAATTGGCTCAGTTTTATAGTCAAGTAATAAGACCCAAACTTAACTCATCATATAATTTTTTAGTAAACTTTTTAGTTATTAATGAAATGCAAACTATACAAAACTACAAACAGAAATTTTTTTAACTTTCTTAAAAAACATTTTTATAACTTTTATTTTGATAAAATTTTTAAAAAATTAGTTAAAAACTAAGATGCACTTAAAATAAATTTTTATTTACTAATTAGACAAATGGCTGATACTAGACCTCAATTTCTTATTAACTTAATTTAATAATATAACTCAGATAATAACAAATTCACTACAATTCTATTCAATATTCTTGAAGAAATACTTAAAAAGTTTATTCTTATATTTGTAACAGTCTTTTTTACCAAACTTACTATTTAGAAATATTGTTTCATCTGCTACCATCCCACCTATTCAAATTTATAATCAATTACAATTTTGCATTAATATTGGTTGATTTTACTTATATCTTTCTAATAACTATCAAATAATTAATTATACTAAATTTGCAGAAGATATTGTAATAGAATTTACTTTTTTTCTATATTAGTATATATTTATTTTTAGCTCTATATTATATTTTATATTTTTC
>CAJVQA010010984.1:0-11021 GCA_910591915.1 Cetraspora pellucida
ATTACAGGCTCCTTATTAGGTTACAGAAGCTAAAATCTTTCAATTTTGCCTCCAGCTAGACTTGAACCATTGACCTTAACTGTGGAGGGTATGGAAGCTTAACTGCTAAGCTATGGGACCCATACCTTTATTTATTTATTTATTTATTTATTTATTTATTTATTTATTTATTTATTTATTTTATTTATTTTATTTTTATTTGTTTTTAATACATTTAATCTATTTTATTAGGCCTGCCATATTTCAAACAAATCGAGCATCGAATCTACCACAGGTTCACGAGATTGATCCAAATAAGAATTCTTCAAATGATAAGTTAACTCAAAAAAATTATAGATTCATCTTACTTCAGGTACCTTTTCAACATCTTACAAATAATTAAATTCTGTTTGTTTTATCATTAGAGATATAGTGCATAAGAATTACACTTGAATAATAGATTTAGATCAATGAAAAATATTACAATATTAAATAAATTGTAATACAATGTTATTGTGGAACTAAAAAAAAAAAAAATTTATTTAGCATTTACTGGAGATGGAATTCACTACTATATGTTTTTAAATGCCATTCTACTGATCAATAGAAAATTTTACCTCTAATTTTAAAGCCAAATTAAACTTTAGAATTAGCTGAAGAGTAGGGTTTTTGGGGTGCAGAACATTTTACTTAGTTTATTGAACACCAATTATTAAAGCCATTCTTTAGAAATAGCATACTTGGTAAATTTTACCTCTGGTAAATGTAAAAATCAGCTAAAAAAAAAAAAAATTGTTTATATTATTTTAGATCCTTTAATTTTTTAATAGTTCAAGATTTGTATAGTAGATTTATAAGATCATGAAAGGTAATCAAGCAATTTCTGAATGGCAGAATTCAAATAGACATTCAATCTGCCATTTAATACTATCATATGACTTTACAGAAATGCATGTCTGTAAAGTTATGCAATAATATTGAATAACAGGTTGAGTACCATTTGAATTCTGTTATTCAATTTTAACAAGTATTTATAATTTTTAATAATCATATTAAATGAAAGTATTATTAACACAAATTAGGTAAATAGCAATAGACATTATAATATGCTAATGATGAAAGGTTGAGAATACCTAAAGCAAAATTTACATTAGATGAATGGATAAGCTATATATTGCATTTGGATTTCTATTTTTATATGATAATAATATTCATAGAGTACTTCAAGTATAGAAAAAAAAAATAATAATGATTAGGTAATTAATAATTAATTATTAATATTATTGTTAATTTATATGTGATCACAACTGCAATTATTCTGAATTTTTTTAAACAGATCCTCTTACCTATATTCGAAAGTCAAGATATGGTGAAACCTTGTAAGTGCGATATGTATTTTATAAAATTTTTATTTATATGTTAACCCTCTAACAATTTAAGAATTAACATTGAAAGATATCTTAATTCATCAAAAAAATCTTTAAAGAACAGATAAGCAAAACATCTATAATTTCAAATTTAACCAGAATTTTGGCTTATATGAAACTTTAAATTAATGTAATATGAAATTTTAAGATATAGCTTTGAAGTAATTCTAGGCAATTTTCAAGTGAAAGATTATCATTTTATTTTTTGAATATAATATATATAAGCAATCTTTTTCAAATTTGAATTTTTTTAGTATCACTTCATAACATTTATTCTAGTTACAGTATATCCTACAAATATATGTATGTATTGTACGTACATATATGCACTAAAACTTTGTTAGTTTCATTATGATTATATTACTGAGTAAATGTTACTATATAATATTTAATAACCTGTGGTATAATCATAAAACCTATTTTCGTGTACATTTGTAACAGATCAGTATAATATAGACAAGCTAATCTGTATAGTGTAGGCTGAATTTTTAAATTTATACTGATCAGCTATAATTTCTAACTCTAACGCTAATATATATAACAACATCAGATCAGTATAGTATAGATTTAAAATTTTGGTCTATACTATACAGATCTGCTCACCTATACTATACTAATCTGTGAATATTAACTTGTAAACTGTAGAATGATTATAAGAATCTTGTGGAGCAAACCAGAACACCATTTTAAAGATATAAGACTTATAAAGCAAGCTCTATTGATTCCTTTTTTATGGCACTCAAGATTTACTATAGTACATATACTGTATAAATACTAAATCAAGTTGAAATATAATCAATTTGTAGTCTTAATGCAATATGTTGCATAGCTATTTTATTACAATATAATCTTAAAATTTATAAATTTTAATAAAATATTTATCCATGATAACTTTTTATAATAATCAAAAGTTTTTATATAAATTATGCTATGATTTTAACTCTCATTTCGATTGCTAGAAAAATAGTGAACTAAAAAGTTTTAGTAAAGAATTTAATTGTAGTTGATGCGTAAATATAATTGCAAGTGATAAGACTAGTACATTAATTCAAAATTAAATGTTTGTAAATTATTAATATAAGAAATTAACCAACCGATTTGACCAGCTAAGCTGAAAATTTTTCTTATTATATGCATTGATATTTTGTATAATAGTCTTCTTAGAAGTATTATTAGTTAAATAAAAAAGGTGCCGATTTTCAAAGGACATAATATTGTAAACAACAGATTGTTCTTTATTTTCACCTTCCATCGTAGTACTTCCAAAAAATAGTCAAACCTAATAATAAATTTATTAGAAATTATGTATAAATATAATTTTAATCACAAGCTTATATTACCTGATCATAGTTTTTTTTTCTATACTCGAAGTAGAAAAAAATTGTAAAGAGAGACCTTCAGCTTTTAATTGCTGCATAAATAAAAATATATATTTTGCAAATACATGCATATATGGTATAACATCTGCTTTTCAATAAAGTCCAAAATTTTATGAAGAATTAATGTAACCTTTAGACAGGCAACAAAAAGCTCAAACTGAATTTTCTGCATTAACTTTATATTGATGAATCTTTTTATTAGTAATTTGTAATTATCATAAAATATTATATAATCAGTAAAATTCATGCTATAATTGTTCAATATTTTTTCTGTGTATGTCAGAAATAAATCGAGTTATCAGGAATTTTTCCAACATATTTTTTTTATCAGGGCCCATTAATGAAGTCCAATTTCATTTATTACCTATTAATTTAAAAAATTCAAATTGAATTGCAAGGTCATTGAACGCTGCCTCAATGATTAGTTTTATTTGTTTTTCGAATTCTTTTTTTTTAAACAAATCATTAAATAAACATTCCATTAAAACATCTGATATGCATAAAAACAAGTATAATTCATCAGAAATGTAATTTTTTTGATCAATTGCTAGAAATAAAACTGGTTTTTTCATGCCTAATTAATTAAATTTAAAAAGATACATATAACAAGTATAAAATATATAATCAATTTTTAATTCATTTGACAATATGTATAATGAGTATACAATACAGATTACATTTAGAATTTCCAGTATTAGCCCAATCTTGATCCATATCCCACCAAGATGCTGTATCACAATTACAGTATAGACAAAAATAGGTTGCATTTGGAGCATTTAGTCTCATGATTATATACATGAATTTCTAGTCTCTACAAAAAAATAATTCTACAGGCCAATGAACACCATCGTGATCAAAAAAACCATTATCTTTAAGATCTGACAGCTGTTGTTCAAATATATGCCCAATCTTTGCCAATGTATTGTATTTTTCTTGTCCAATATATAAACATATACTTATATATATAGTAAATAAATAAAATTTTTATAATTAATAAATAAATAAATAATTAAATAATTAATTAATAAATAAATAAATAAATAATTAATTAATTAATATAATTAGATGAATGTGTAAGAGTGAAAACCTGGAATCGAATATTGAGTTTTTGCTATGCAAGTTTAATTCCTAATAATATGCTTTTGTTAACTTGTCTAAATTTTTCAATCCACACAGATTGAGACACTTTGATTTTCAGAATTATGCTAACTGTTTTTAAGAATTTCTTTAAAAATTTCTAATACCCAAAACATTCATATACTTCTTTTCTCAAATTCTTAAAAGTACTATTATCCAGTACTAAAGTATCTGAATTTATTGTGTTAGTTAAATAAGGCAAAAATAATGTTGTAATTTCAAATGAATTTACAAGTTCACTTATATTGTTATGATAACTTCACTATTCTTAGAATATATTTCAATAAGATTATGTTGATTTAAAGTTTCATTAGAAATAAGTTGTACCAAAGCATTGAGAATTACTCTTGTTTTTGGATAATTGGCAAGATTATTGCTTCAAAAGTCTTTGTAAAGTTTGATATATTGAGATAATGTACTAGTGTTCCAAATCAAAAATTGATTAGTTAATCGAGTTGGCAACTAATCAATTGATAATTTTGTTAGACAACTAATTGATTGTCAGACTTAACCTCATATCAACTAATCGATTAGTCAATTGATCAATTTATTAACTAATTGATTAATTGATTGATTAAATAGTTGGCTATAATCAATTTTTAATCGAATTTTTAAAATTTTTTTTGGCCAACTAATCAATTGCATTTTTTAGTCTGATTTGTAATACTATAGTATGCCTTGAAACAATAGCTTCATTTTTGATTCAAAATTTGGAATGGTAACTTTCTGCTCAAAATTTTCTAGATGATTACACTTCCAGATTTTCACTTTCACATGTTTAAATAAATAATTAAATTAACAAATATATAACTAAATTAATAATTTTAATTATTAATTTAGTTATATATTTAAAAATTAATAAATTAAATAAGCTAATTAAATTAATATAAAACTTACCAATATTGATAATCTGGTTTTAAAACCTCTTTACTCTTATTCAAAAGACAAATAGTTATCATTATATGATTTTGTTTGTGGCCTACATTATGGCCATCACCTCTAAGTTTTAACTTAATTGTATCTCTTAGAACAAGAGTAGATGGAGAAGACTGCTTCCAAATAGGAACAAAAATATTTAAAATAGATTTGATGAATCTATAAGCACCATTTTTGATTTTTGACTGTTTAAGACTGGGTTAATTATTTACAGCTTCATTAGTGCTAAAAGTTTCAATTTCAATTTTTTTATTTATTATATTTGTTATCTCGATTCTTCGTTTTGCAACTTGATGCTCTCGAATAAGTTGAGATTCAGCAGCAGCCAGTTGACAATAGTTATCATAAGACATTAAAGATTCATCATATGCTCAAACAATAGCATCCAACTTAAGAAGTTCTACTTCTTTATTAAATGGTTGGTAATTTATCTTAACACTTTTATTATTAACATTTAACTAAATATTATATATATGAACAACAGGCTGTTTATCATTTATAACAAATTGATGTTATGTGATTAGTATTAAAAATTCTTTTTCGAAATCTTTTCTAAGAGCAACAAATCACTTATATTGCTCTAATGTTAATTGTATAGTTGAAAATGGTCATCTTCTAGCATTTTTTTTTATTAAATGTTGTGGGCTGCTCATCCAGACTTTCATGACTATTAGACTTCAACTACTATTTATTTGTCTTGTTTTTGTCTTTAAAAATGCCTATTCCATTCTGATAGCAACTTCCAACACTTAATTGTCCTTTGGAATTTCTGGCCTCAGCAGATTTCAAGTACTATTTGAATGCTTTTTTTTTGTCTTTACGAATGCCTATTCTATTTTGATAGCAATTTCCAACGCTTAATTGTTCATCAGAATTTCTACCTTTGGCAGATCTCAAATACCATTTAAATGCTTTTTTTACATCTTTAAAAATATCTATTTCATTTTTATAGCAATTTTCAACATTTAATATTCTATTGGAATTTTTACTACCAGCAGATTTCAAGTACTACTCAAATGCCTTTGTCTTATTTTTAGAAATGCCTATTCCATATTGGTAGCAATTTCCAATGATTAATTGTCCATTGGTGTTTTCATCTTTAGCAAATTTCAAGTATTATTCAAATGCCATTTTTTCATTTTCATGAATGTCTATTCTATTCTGATAGTAATTTCCAACACTTAGTTGTCTATCAAAGTTTTCACTCTTGGTCTTCAAATACTATTCAAATGTTCTTTTCTCATTTATGTCACTTTGGTAACAACTTTCAGTACCAAATTGTTTGTAAGAACTTTCATTTTCAGTATGTTTTTGAGCATTACAAACAGAATTTAATCTTTGGTTTTGTTTTTTATTTGGGCTTAAGTTTCTGTCAAATATTATTAGTTCAACATAGTGTTAATGATACAGTTGACTATATAAACTAAGTTCTGCCTTTAAATTAGGAATTACTAGACTTTGCATAGCTTTGAGCAGAAGTTCTGATGTCAGTATACAAAACCTTTCTTTAAGGTTATTCTTGCCACATATTGCGCATAGTCCTTTATTTTTGCATGGTCTACCTACTGGCATTGTCACTAGTAAGAATTTTGGATCTAGAAAAGAGAATTTTGAATCTAAAAAAGTAGAGTATTGGTGAGTATAAATATAAAATTTCTGTGTGTAATACAGTCTATAAGAAAAGTTACATTGTTTTTACAAGGACCAAAATTTTAATAGTAATTAAGTAAATTAGCCAATCAGTATGCAATTTGCAATAATCACATCAGAAATAAATTCGCCCATATGCATAAACTACTTTCTTATATATTGAAGACCAAATTATACATTTTTTATATGAAACTAATTTTTTTTTCTTAATAAACCTAATTTATATATGATAATCTATTACATGATCTTGTTCACAAAATCTTACCAATTAAATTATTAATTACACTAAATTTAATTTGATTAACTGATACATTTGTTTTATTTTTGGTTAATTTTTATATTTTCATATAAAAATACTATATATTTAAAGTTATATAACTTTAAAAAGTACAAAAATTTTTTAAAAAGCAAAGCTGCTAAGTTGTAATAAATTGGTTTAGCTACAAATTAGTAGCTTATTTTTTTTTGTATAATTTTTATATATTAAGTTATTAATCTTTAAAATTGTGTAGTCTTTAAGTATTATGCATTGTATATATATAAAGGAATATTAATAATTAGTGTTACATAAGACTTTGGTGCAAACCTATGATAAGATCACCAGATATAGAAAACCAAGAAACTGAGAAGACAGAAGCCTACTTGAAAATTCTTGAGTAAAGAGATAGCACAAATCTTTGATAGTATTGTCAGACTAATAGAAGCTTATAAAACTCTAATAAGAAATAGACAAATATAACTAGATAGAAAGATGTATAGAAAAGCATATAACTAATTAGGCTGTTAGAATTACTAAAAAAAAAGAATACTAAAGTATACTACATTAGACTATCTAGATTGGATATCTGAGGAGTCTGTCAGATTCTAAGTTGGATAGTAAAAGAATAAAAAAAAAAAGTCAGAAAGATAGGTACTGAAATTTGAGTGAACTTTACAAAAATAGAAATAGTATAATGTAGTAGTAAAACAAGTAACTTCTGTAACTGCAAATGTTAGATAACTATAGTGTGTAATATAAAACTAGGTTAGCTATATGTAAAACACAGAAGGCTCTAGTAACAATACTTCTAAGAATACATTGCATGAAATAAGATATAGGTCTTAAGGATATGGGTAAAAGTATCTAGACTTTCTTAATTGACATATGTATTAAAAATAATCTAGTAACATAGTATAAATTGCAGTACAAAGAGTTTAAATAGGCAATGTCTTTAGTTGGATTGCAGATATAGCAGCTAGTATAGAACTATTAGCAGACTACTTGAATTAGATATCAAAAGTATATATATAGTTAGTTGTACTCTCTAATATAAGATAACTTCTTTGAGGCCTCAGCTACAAGTCTCTATGTTCTAACTTATTGAATAAAGCTCTAGTTCCAAAAGAAACTAGTTTAATATTCAAAAAAAATTTTAAATTTTAAAAAAAAATATCTTATATATAAAATAATATAAAAAATATTATTACTTAATAGACAAAATATAGTTTGTATATAGAACTCTTTGCAGCTATAAGAGCCAAGCTTCAAACAGTGAGCACTCTTATAGAAGACAACATATTAGAATCAACTACAACATCTTCAAAATCCTTTGACTCTAATGCATGTTATAATTTATTCTTACATAATAACAAAATACCACTAATTTATCATCCTTAAACATTATACTTTTTCATTCAATATTTACAACATCACAACTTTACCAAGCTATTTAAAATATTTATTAATTTATCTCATACAGAAACTTATATTTATACTAACTACAATGACAACCTACTTTCTAATCATACTATACTCTTATATCATCAATATTATAAATATTATTAACTACCTTTAAAATCCTCTTCCAACCTTCCTAACAAGGATATTTTACTTAAACTCAATATTGCAACACACAATGTCCAAGGATACAATACACAAGAAAAAAGGCTATTATGGAAAAATTACTGTTTAATTCATAACTTATATATAATTAGTCTTACCAAAACAAAAACTTCTACAAATACAAAACCCAAGTCCTGGAACACATCTCATTATTCATACTTCTGGTTCAACTTTACAGAATCTAAAGAATGAACATATATAATGATTAAAAATAACATTCAACTCATATACACAATATAATCACACAACCCAGTGATGCTATTGCTATAGATCTATTTTTCAAACATGACTATAAATTTAGAATTATTTTAGTATACTTTTCATCTACTAATACTGCTAACCACAAACTTACACAAGACATCATTACTACATAGACATAACAAGCAATATCATCCAACCTATATCCTATCATACTTGGAGATTTTAATGCAGACAACAATACTACTATATTATCAAAAACTAAATTCTAATTACTTAACTACTTGCATAGATAAACATGTATAACTTAGCAGACCATAGCAACAATTTACAAAACACTTGATATAGTACTTGATATCAAACTAGAATAGACTATATATAGGCCCATGATGCTCTTATACCATACTTAAATAAATTTAAACTTGACAATTCATCATTCTCAACTAACAGTGATCACCAAATTCTAATCTTTACATGGATATTTCCATTTGCAGCAACCAAAACCAGACACAAAAGCAAAAGCAAATGATGAATATTTAACTACAAAGCTATGTCCAAAGATGACTAGAACAACTTCACAGATCAAATAAACTCAAATATAATACAATACCAGATTCCAATTACAACAAATACAACAGAAAGCCTTGAAAAAACCTGACATAAAATATATACCAGTATTATCATTGCTGCATTTCAACACATCCCAAACAAAAAATACACTGTTAAAAACTTTTATTATATATTTACACCAAAAGCAACCCAATTATATTATAATCTTAAAACTATTGGACATATTATACATCATGTTAAAAAACTTTTCTTATACCAAATACTATTACCTACCAATATTCAAAACCTCATCGATACATTAATCATACTCATAACTTTATTATTGAACCACTATCTAATCATCAATCCAGCCTAGTTACTTGGATACAGCACACAAAAACCTTCTGAAAAACACTCTACAATGCCTGAAACATCGAAAACTCTAAACATTTTCATAACCATATCAACATAGCTACAAATAAATAATGTGAACAATTATCTATCCAACCAACCAAAATGATTAACAGTATATTAAACTGACATACAGATATAGTACATTTTCAAAACATCAAATCTACTAATAGTATAATTACTAACCCTACAGAGATTAAACAACATGTTAGTGAATATTTTAAAACATGAACAGACCATTATCTATTTGATGAAAATATCTTCAATCAAAATTGAAAGATAAAATATTAATTTAATACTAGTATTAATACTGAATAGTATACTCACATACTTCAAGAAATTACTACAGAAGAAATTATTAGCACTATACAACAACATCTAACAACAAAGTCTGTGAGCCTACTGGAATTAGTTATGAAATGATTAAACACCTTAGTTCTAACATGCAATCTGCACTTATAGCATTCTTTAACAAATGTTTAACTACACAAAATATTCCCAAACAATGAAAATCTAGTAGAATATATCTCATCTCAAAAAAACCAGAATTCGATAAAAACCTTAACAATACTTGACCTATCAGTCTAATTAAACATACAAAGAAACTATATATTAAAATCCTTACTAATCGTTTATCACAAGTTTTAACTTAACACCAAATTCTTAATTCACATAACTATGTTGCACTCTCTGGCAACTCAACTAATAACCCAATTTATATACTCAATAACTTTCTTGAAGATGCCAAATGTACCAAAAAACATATCTGGATTTTGTCTCAAGACATGAGCAAAGCATATGACTCTGTAAACATATACCTCCTAACCAAAGCCCTATAACATCTCAATATGCTCAACATATTAGTCAACATAATAACTAATCTTTTACACAACTGAACCAACAAAATTATTACTAATCTTGGACTCACATTCTTATATAAAGTATAAGATAGTATAGACCAAAGTGAAACCATAACCCCTCTCCTTTGGTGAATCTACTATGACCCTTTAATAAGCCACATATACAAGAAATATACTGGCTACACTACAACAACTAAATAGCTTACTCAGATTAATCCTAGTAGATATCAATCTACTACTGCCTCTATATCTATACTGGCATATATAGATGATACACTATGGCTCGCAAACTCAGTAGAAGAGCTTCAAGCAATAACTCAAGCAGCTGCATCTTTTTATACAATGGCCTATATAAAAGTTAATTCACACAAATCCTTCTTAACTTCAAATACTAAATCTACTACTTATATTAACTTTATGAATTAAACTATTCAAGCACAACCACAAAATACCTCTTTTAAATTTTTAGGATGCTAGTTTATAGCTGCATTACAATATATAACTCAAACAAAATTAATACAACAAGAAGCACTTGAACTTAATAATGTATTAAAAACTAAAAATATTACAGATAAACAAGCTGCATATATCATAAACACTGTAATTATTCCTA
>CAJVQA010010985.1:0-11020 GCA_910591915.1 Cetraspora pellucida
AAACGCTAACCCTAACATTAATGAACTTTAAAAAATTTTGCTGCGCCACCAACCTGGCACAGAATTTTTTTGTGCTTATCTCATAAACAGAAGAAAATGGCTTATATATTCAAATTTGTCTTACTTAGCAAAACTGAAAAAATAAAACTTTTTAAAAAAGTTTAATCTAAATTTCCAAAAAAAGATAACAAATCTTAATAACAAAAATATAATAGTTCCCAAGATCTTGATTGGTTTAAATTATTCCTAGTCACAAAAGAAATGAAACCTAACTCAAAACTTAATACTTTATTCTCTCAACAATTATTTGACTTTCTTAAACCCAACTTAATTTCTTTTGTAACTAGAAAAACTATTCCTTTTAGAAATTCAGATATTAAATCTACTTTTAAATAATTCTTTGATTACTTATTAAAAACTATGGCTGAATGAAAACTCAAATTTTTAGTGAATTTAGTTTAAAAATCAAACCCATCAATTGTTACTCATATTCCAATTTCTACAAGAATTTTAATTAATACTTTAAAACTTATACTTTCTAAATTCCTTACTATATTTTTTACAAAACTTAACTATAAAAAAATTCTTTAATCTTATTATATCATTCCATCATATATATTTCAAAATTGACTTCAAGTTGCTATTAATCTTGTACATTTATATTCCTTTCTTAACTCTATCTACAAATTATTTATGCAAAAAAATTTGCAGAAGATTTAAACCTTCAACTACTTTGTCTTACTTTATATTATAATATTAGTTACAACTTAATTAACAAAGCTTCTTTTCAAATACAAAATAATGATAAACTAAATGTTAATATTTCTTTTAATATTAATATAGAAAAATTCAAAAACTCTTTTCAAATATCTTCTCTTAAATCACATAAAACTATTCTTAAAAATTGGTTTGATAAATTCTTTGAAATTTACAAATATTATTCTCCTAATATTATTAAAACTAAAGTTTTTAATTTTCTCAAATATCAAACTACAACCAAATATGCTGAAAAGCATAAAAAGCTATTATTTTAATCCTTTATTATTGAATTTATTATATTCTACAAGAGTGCACCTTACTAATTCGAAAACTTGCTCTTTTTCATGTTCATACTTGTAAAAACTCGGATGAACATAAATGTACAGTTCTGCTATCTGATACTAAATACAACTTTCATAAGTTCTCTACATATTATTTTGACCAATCTTTAAAAAATTTCTGCACCTGTCTCTAATAAATCGAACCCATCTACCAAATCTAATTAACTAGCAAGAACTCATTCTACTTTAGATTTTTTAATCTTTTATAAAAATAATGAATATTCAGCTTTATTCAAAATTCTGACTCCAATTAAATCTCTTTGTAAACTTGCTGTTTCTGCTGAAAAACAATTCATGAAAATCAACAAAACAGATCATAATATAAGTTATCAAACTTATTACTTTTATGAATACTTTAAAGCTTTTCTTTAAGCAGCAGCTCAAAATGATGAAATCTTTAATCTAAGCTATGATCAAGCTATTAAAAAAACTACAAACCAAATTACAGATATTTATTTTCTTGCCAGAGTTATTACCTATTTTAAAATACTTAAATAAAGTAATACAAATCTCTCTATTTTCTTTATTCAGAAAAAATATAATGAAAACTATTATCTCCAAGCTGAATCTCTTATTATTAAGAATTTTAAATACATTACTTCAAAAAAAATCAATAATAATAATCTTTTTAATCCTATTATCTATCAACTTCCTTTTTAATAAACTTTTCTTCAAATAACATTAAAGCAGCTGCCACCTTTAAAATTATAATGTACTCTACATATAGTAGGCCATTTTTAGAGGAAAATAATATAAGTAGGCAGGCAGTAAAGCCTATTTACATAGAAGATTAAGATTATGATAATCAGGCCCAATGTACAGAAAAAACTACAGTATCTTTTACATCTATGTGAGCTGAGCTTAAAATGGTAAGTAACTTTGCAGAAACCTATTATCCATTCTTGAATTTCAACTCCTTTTCTAACTTCAAGAATTCTTCTTATTACAATATCTTTTTTAATTTATAATAATCTTCTGACTTTATCACTTAATCAAATACTTCTAAATTTTCTTCAACATCTAAAAAATAAACTATTTAATAAACTATTTAAAATCTCTATCAATACTACACTTACTAAAATACATGTTTATAAAAACTTAAACAATAGTATAATACCAAATCACATACTTTTCTCTAAATCACTTTACTATTAATACTATAACTACCTATCAAATTATATTGACAATTTTCAGCTTCTAATTTATTAACAGATTCTGATTTCTTTAATACTAACAATCTCAAAATCACAAATCCCATCTCTTCTATATTACATTTACCTAATACTATTTTAACTAACAATATCCTCTTTTTTCAAACATCTCTCACATCTATAATTTCAATTTCTATAAAAATCAGTTCTCTAAATATTAATGGTTACTTTAATATTCAAAAAAAGCTCACTTATTAATATTATTAACTAATATAACTTTGATATTTTTGGACTATCAGAAACTCACCTTAGTTTTAAAGAAGGAAAATTCTTTAACCAAAATCTTCAAAATCATAACAGCTTCTGGAATTCTTATGAAAATCCTCACTAAGCTGATATTAAAATTTTTATACATAAAAGAATCTCTAAATATATTGCTAGAATACACAATTATAATGGTCATATAATTGGCCTAGATCTACATTTTAAACACAACTCTATTTGCATTCTTCAAATATATTTTCTTACTTCAGAGAAAAAACAACTATATATCAAAATTCAAGAACAAATTATTCTACTCTGTAACAATTCTATCTATTAACTTATAATACTTGGTAATTTCAACAGTGTTCCAAATCTTTACCAAGATAGAAACCCTCCAAAAAACACTTCTATTCCAAAATTCCAAAATTCCAAATTCTCAAATACTTAATCAGTCATCAATTTAAAAATATATATTAATTTTTCCTTCCTACAACTTAAACTTTATATTTTCTTGCTCAACCTCTAATAGCAGAATTGACCAAATATAGACAAACTTAAACATATTTCAAATTGAATATACTGATATTCTTGAGAATATCTCATCTAAATCAGAACATAAAATTATTATTCTGAAAAATTTTATAACTATCAACAAAACAAAATTCTCTAAACAACATAAAAGGAAAAACTTTCTTTAGAAATCCTGTTCAAAGAAAAATATTGAAAACTACTTAAATTAAACATCACAAAGTCTTTGCCAATTATAAAACCAAATATTCAATATCTCAAATCAAAATGAACTCAATATAATCTGAAATAAAATACTTAAAGCACTTACTAAAGCTGCTTTAAAAAACATTTTTTACAAAAACATTAAAACAATTCAGAAAATTAAAGATGACAAATCTTTTAAATGACATGCACTCTTTTACAGATATTAACAAATATAATATTTAAAAAACCATCTACAATCATCCAACTTTCACAATTTTCTTATTGAATACAAAACCAAATATCCTGAAAATCTTATTAATAAACCACAAAGCTCTAACAACTTACACTCTTCAATCAAACAAGAATTTAATTAAATTAAACTAATACTTAATACTTTCTACTAATAACAAATCCAAAAAGAAATTCAACAAAAAATCAAAAATCACAACCAACTTTTCCAATCACAACCTAAAAAATTCTTCAAAAACATTCTTGAAAAATATAATAGTATACATATTGACAGACTTCTAACAAATAATTTTTTATTAACAGAAGAACAAGCTATTTACACTTACTTTACTGAATACTTTAATAAAAAACCTCTTCAACAAATTCAACCTACATCTAATTACTACCAACTATACCAACATCATCCTGAACTTAAAATACATTACCAAAACTTATTTAACAATATCTCTAATGATAAATGGCAAAATACTATTCAGAATCTTCCTCTCCAAAAAGCCACAGGTCTTCTCAAAACAAACTATGAACATATTAAATATGTAGGCCCTACTGGTCAAATTTCTTTCAAATTATTTATTAACAAATGTCTCCAACTTCAAAAAATTTTATTTGACTAGAAAATATCTAATATTTTCCTTATTCTAAAAAAATCTTTATAGGACTTTACACTTAATCAAGTTTGCCCAATCTCAATTATAGAACAAATGAAAAAATGCTTTACTAAAATCTTTACACAAAGACTAGATTATATTATTAACTTTAATAAACTCTTTTTTAATCTTAACTTCACTGCTACCAAAAACTCTTCAATATATATTCCTATTCAAATTCTTAACAATACTATTAAACACTACAAACATTTTAACAAAAAAGCTTGAATAATGTTTCAAGACACATCCAAAGCCTTTGATAAAATTAACATATCTCAATTACAGAACACTTGCAAAAGAATTAATATTCCTTTAAAAAGAATTCAACTTATTACTGAACTATATACAGACTGACAAGCAAAAATAATTACTGCACATGATCTTATATTACCTGTTCATATCAAATCAGATATTGAACAAGGTAAAACATACTTACCTCTTCTTTGAAAAATTTATTATAATCCAATTCTAATTTATATTTATAATAAATATAACAATCATTTACTTAAAATTACCTTCTCTTCATCACTTGAGATTATTTTTAATATATTACCTTCTTCAATAACAATACCTTTTATGGCTTTCATAGATAACACTGTTTGGTATAGTAAAAACTCTAAAACCCTTCAAAATATTTTGAATGATACACAACAACTATACAATCTTAACAATATTGAAATTAATCCAACTAAATCTGATCTTTTATATATTTCTCAAAACAAAAACAAACTAAATATCCCAATATCAATACTTTATCACAATAACCAAATAATACCTTTATGTAAACTACCAAAAAATTATATGTTATTTTGGTATCTATTTTAATAGAAATGGTTCTACTAAACCAAGTTTTAAAATACTTCAAAACAAAATTAAAAACTTTTTCTCTTTAATTAAATATAAAAAACTTACATCCAAATAAATCTTTATACTCTTTAATATAATACTACAACCATCCTTAGAATATCTTCTATAAATCTTATTAATATCCAAAACACAACAACAAAAACTCTTACAACTACTTTCAATTACAACAAAAAAAATACTTCATTTAGCAAAAAATATATCTAATATTCTTTTTACAAACTTATTGTCTTTTAAACTTCCAATATTTTAATACTTAACTCAAAAAGTTGCAATATCAATAATTAAAAATATCTTCTATTCTACTTCACTTCTTAAATATATTGGTGAAGCCAAAATTAAAAACTGGCTTACTAAAATATGGCAACCATATTTTTTGCTAAATACATCCTCTAAATTCTTACTAAAAACTAAAAATTTTTCTTTTATTTTTCAACTATTACTTTTACATAATTCTAATATTTATTTTTCACTTAATAACTCATTAAATTTATCACCAACTAACATCCCTATAACTACAAAAACAATATATAACATTCTTTCATTTAATATCTTTTTTTCTTTAACAAATAGTCTTTGTAATAATAAAATACTCTTCATTGAACAAATTACAACTGCTGACAATTTATATCTTTTATCTTGGAATAATATATATATATGAACTAAGAAATCTATACATGGACCTACTCCTTCCTGGTTTACCAAACTTTGTAATCTTATTCAAAATAATACTATTTATCAAATATGACTACATTTTAACCTATCTAATAGTAATAGCTTTATTAATTCTCTTGATACAATTACACCCTTTCATCTATTACTATTAAATCAATAGTCTATTCTTCTTAACAATTTCCAAATCCTTTTTATAATGAATTCATTTAATTTTTTCTCAATCAATAATACTGCTTATAGCTTTATATCCCTAATCTCTACTAATTCACCTATACCATTATCTCAAACTTTTATTAATATTTCAAATATTAAGTCATCAAAAAAAGATAATATTTACTCTTTTTACATTGATAATTATAAAATTCATGTACTTATTAATATACTACAACAAACTTTCTCACTACTTATACCAATTCAAACTCCAATTATATGCATTTCTGAAATAGAAATACAAATAATACAAAAATACATATCATTTTCCAACTACTAAAACCAACTTATCAAATTATTTTTATTAGCAAAAAATCTTCTAAACAATACTTATTTTTATACAAATGCCTCAATTATTAATGATCAAATATCACATTCTAAAATTGGAATTGGATGGATTTCTGAACACAATATTCAAATCAAATTTAACTGTTCTATTTCTTCATATCTTGACTCTACCTAAGCAGAACTTGAAGCAATAATATATTTTCTTCTTATCTTGCCAATAAATTCACAAAATAATATACATCTGGACAATCTTTCCGCACTTAAAAATATTCAACTATTTCCATCATTACATAAATTCTCTTATATAAAAAACTGGAATATCCTATTCATCATTCATCATCTTATTAAAACAAAGTCTCTTAATATTTCTTTTCATAAAATCAAATCTTATTTTAATAATTCTTTTCACAATTAAGCCACTCTTCTAGCCAAACAAGATACTAATAAATACCAAATTACATTCAACTTTAAAACAATACTTTCTCTCTACTTTACATAATATGATTATATAATCCCTACTAAAACTTACACCTTTTTTCAAAATACTACAACTATTCAATTACTTCTTACTTGATTACAACTTAAATATTTTTAAAATTCACTTTCTATTAAATGGTCTACCAATCTTAATATTATTAATTGACTTAATAATAATCAAAAATTCTATTCATTTTAACCAAAAATAATCAATAACAACTTATCAACTATGCAAAATCTTAATATATGCTATCATTTATTATATATTACTTTAAATTGTATTTATTAGCAATTAACTAAAGATATATCTCATCTATTAATCTGCTCTAAACAAAAATTCAATCTTCAACAAATTCTTTGTAGCTTAATTACAAATACTAACCAACAATTAAATATCTCTGCTAAAATTACTAATACTATTCATACTACATTATTTCACTATCTTAATATATTACTACATCTTTATTTTTTGAATCTTATTTAAGGCCTCTACTCTATATCTCTATACAACTATATTAAAATATTCCTTCACAAAACAACATTACACTTTCTCACAACCCTATCTAATGCTTTTCTTAATTAGTTTTATCAACAAATATGGCTATCATGTAACATTCTTCAACAATAATAGAAAAAAGCTCACAATATAACTAACAAATTCAAATATTCAAAAATCTACCTTTTAATTCTCACTTCTTAATCAACATCTAATATCTCAAATACATCTACTATTAATCCTACTATGTTTATTAAAAACTGGCTATTCTTAGACTATTCACTTACTAACTGTATTTACTAAATGCCAAGATTATCACTTTGGATTTTTTTTAACCTTTCTATACTTAAAATTAATTTGAAATAATTAATAATAGTGTTATATAGAAATAGAGGTGTAATGTTACATTGGGTGTCTTAAATAAGTAGCACAAATGTAGTTTAGAAATCTTTAATGTAATTACTTTTATTACTTAATAAAGTTTCTACTTTGGCATAACAAAAAAAAAAAAAAATATATATATATTTTTTATTAATAATAAATATTTAAAATTAAATTATTAAAAATTTTATTAAATAAATTTAGCTAATTTTTTTTATATTAAATTTATATAATACTACAATTTTAATATTAATAAAATTATTTAATTTTAATTAGTAAAATTTAAATAAATGTTTAAAATAAATTTATTTAATTTAATCTAATTTATACTAATATTTTTAAAAATTTTAATATATAATAAACTTTATTTTTTAATAAGTAAACTTGTTTAAATTTTTTAAGTAAATTTGTTTAATATAAAAAATTATATATATTTTAAAATGTTTAGAATTTTTCAAAATTTTCAAAATTTTTTAAACAATATTTATTAAATTCTTATATTTAATAATACAAATTATTATTATTATTTTTTTTATAGTTAAAGTTCCTATTTTGAAGATGCGATATTTTATTCAAGTTTTGTTAGAAAACAGATGCCTCTGAAGGCTCCCTTATATTGGAGGTTAGAACTAGCCACATGTGCACTTTTGGTACCTAATTTAAGTAGTCTACTTACATATTGCTATATAAGTTCTATACTAGTTGTCATACTTGCAAGCCAACTAGGGGTCTTGTCTATTTAAACTCTTTGCATATGCAATCCTTCTTGTATTATGAAAACATCTTAAGGCTACACCTATCCAAGTTTCTGATGCTTATTATTACCCTTAGAACTACTTTATCCTCAATAGAAAACTTACTAGAGCCTTTATGTTCTATATATATAAATTTAGTTTTATGCAATATTCTATAGTTATCTAACACTTGCAGTCATAGGGGTTACCTGTTTAACCACTATGTTATACTATTTCTACTCTTGTAAAGTTTACTAGAACCCTAGTACCTATCTTCCTAGCATCTTCTCTATCATCTTCTACTAGCCACAACTCAGAACTATCAGTTTCATTTCAAACTACCAATTTAGATAGCCCAGTATAGTATACTTATATATCCTTTTCCTCTAGTAAATTTGGCAGCCTAATTGGTTATGTGTAGTATTATGGCCTAAACCCTTTACCAAAGTCTGAAATGTTTTGGTTTTTGAGTTTTGGTTTTGCTCCAAATCTGAAACTGTGTAAAATGTCTGAAACTAGACAAAACATCCAAAACTGGGTAAAATGTCTAAAATTGGGCAAAATTTCCTAAACTGGACGAAATGTCTGAAACTGAGTGAAATCTCCAAAACTGGGAAAACATTTAAAATGTCTGAAACTAGGCAAAACTTGATCAAAATTAACATATTATGTAATGCAGACTTCTATGCAATGATTTTTTAAAAATCACATGACTGCTGCATTTAAAATTGACTAATAGAATTTCTAAAAATCCCATTAGTCAATTTTAGGTGCAGCAGGCACATAACTTTTGAAAATTTTATTGGTTAATTTTATGTATAACAGTCACATGACATTTAGAAATTCTTTTGATCAAATTTAAATGCAGAGGTTATATAACTTAAATCATCATATCAAAGTCTAAGTTATGTGATATGTTAATTTTGATAGAGATAAGATCATGTTTTGTCTAGTTTTGCCTAGTTTTGCCTAGTTTTACTCAGTTTCAGATGTTTCAGACATTTTGTCTAGTTTCAGAGATTTTGCCCAGTTTTGAACATTTCATTCAGTTTCAGAAGTTTTGCCCAGTTTCAAACATTTCACTCAGTTTTGAATGTTTTGTCCAGTTTTAGACTTGGCACCTTGGGCAAAACTAAGTTTTGGAGGTTTCAGAATTTCACTTAGCCAAAAGTTTCAGTTTAGGTTGTAACACTAGTTATATGCTCCTCTATACATATTTGATGTTTAGTTTTAATCTTTGGCTTCTATGAAGGTGTTTTATAGGCTTCAACTGGTCCAATAGTACTATCAAAAGTTTATGCTACCTCTTTATTTGGAGATTTTCAAGTGGGTTTTCATCATCTCAATTTCTTAGTCTTTTATGCCTAATGGTTTTATCATGAGTTTGCACTGAAGTCTTATACAAAACTAGTAAACATTTCTCTATATATGTGTAATGTTACACTTTACATAGATGCCTGAGTTTTCAATATTGAGGAATCTGACTTGGTGTACCTGGGTAACAGCCACATAAGGCCAACTGATTAACAGGAGACAGTTACTATAACACAGATATAATTTTCAAATTTCATTATAGGTGGAATTTGAACCTTAGACCTGCCACTTGAAGGATGATAACTTAACCACTACATTAGAATTACTATCCTCTAATACAAATTATTATATTTAGCAATTATTAACTATTATTTTAATAAAATAATAATTAATTTAAATTTTTTTAAAAACTTATAAAATTATAAAATTATATATAATTTATTATACTAAATAACTTTACCTAAAACTTAAATTTTGGTTTATTTAATAAAAAATTAACTTTTACTATATATAAAATATTTTAATTAAAATTTAAAAAAATGCTATTTTATATTCTATATAATATTATATAACCTTATACAATCTTAATTATTTCAAAAAATACAGCATAAAATTTTAATCTTTTTTTATTTAAAAGGTTTAGATTTAATAAATTTATTGTATAATTTTTAGTCTGATATCTTTTTTAGTTAGCTTGTTATAAATTTTCAAAAAGTGTTCATAATAATATAATAGGTAGCTTATTATAAATTCTATTATTATATCTACTATTAAATATTATATTCAAAATACTGTTCTTAGTCTATTTGTAAGAAAATTTTTACTTATCACATTGGTCTTATAAAGCAAAAAGCCAAACTTAGTCATACAATTCTTACTAGCATTCTTCTCTATTCTTATCTTTACAACATTTATAATATTTGAGATATTTAACTATAATATTATATCTTTAATTTTAATAAATGTCTTAATAACTTTAAATTTTTTAATAACAGCTCTTATATTAGGCTTTAATAATTACAAACCAATTTTTAGTCTACTACAAATCTACTACATCATTATAATTCTTCAATCAATAGATCTAATAAATAAACAATTAGCTTTAAAATTATTTAGCTCTTTCATATTTAGAATTATCTATTATTTCTAATCTAATATACAATATCCTATATATAGTCAATACAGAAAATATTACTTTAGAATCAATATTATCCTTTCATTCTAAATATTTAAGTTTTAAAAAATAATTTTGCTAACTTTATATTTACTTTTTTGACTAATCTATTATATATAATAACTTATATCTTCTTAATTAAAAATACATTTTATTAAGAATTCATAAAATATCTTTTTTTTTTTTATTTTTTTATTTTTAAGAATAAGGCCTGGCCTCAGTCTTTATTGAACAATTTGGTATTACATTAATGAAAATGAGTTACATAAATTATTACATGGA
>CAJVQA010010986.1:0-11020 GCA_910591915.1 Cetraspora pellucida
TTGTATAGTTTGTTTGTTAGTTATATAATAGTTGGTTAGAAATATTGTTTTGTTGCTTCTATTCAGATAGTTTGATGCAGTAAGGTTTTCAAATTTGGTTGTAGATATTTTGTAACAATTGAATTAGAAATTTTATTGTAATGTCAGTTGCTAGCTGATTGCTAATTGTATATTCTTGTATAGCATTAATTAGTAAGAATAGAACAAAGCCTTGTATTGTTGTATATATATTTATGTAATTTCTAATGAGATTGTTTGATATAAAACATGGATGATTGGTAAGTTTATTGTGTAGTTCTTGTAGTTATATAGTTGTTACATCTGGTCATGAATAATTAAAGAATTGTTGTATTGTATTGGTAATAGTTGAGTTAAGTATAAGTGAGTTTGGGCAGGTTAGCCAATGTAGCTGACTGTTATATGTATTGCATGAAATGCAATTAAGATTTGAATATATTGTTGAATAAAGAGAATGTAGGTAAGATAATATAGGTAGTATTACTAGCATTAGCTTGATTTTGAATGTTTTTCTTGGCATAAAGTAAAACTAGTATAAGATGTAGATCTTTTATAATTATTGTTAAGAAAAAGCCAGTTGATTTGCAAGAATAGAGGAAGAATGTTTTCTATCTAATGTTGAGAGGACTATATTGCTATGTTGTAGACATTACTAACGTTTTTGATAGTTTTACGTATAGGTTGTTCTATAACATATTTGTCATAATAGAGGTAGTATAATGGATTGTATATATTGATATGAAGAAGACTAAGTATGTGTAGTTGATTTTAGTTTTTAGCTAGTTTGTTGACTATGTTATTTAGCATAATACTACTATATGCAGTTACTTTTTGAAAATTAATTTGAATTTGGTATGCAGTAATAAAGTTTAGAAGTGTGTGCCATATTGGCTAGTAATTAAAAAAGTATATTTTGTTAGGTGTAGATGGTGACTGTGTAAGCTTATTGTATTTGGAAATTATTAATTGTAAGTTAGTATAAATAGTAATAGTACTCTGTTTTGGGCATGTGCTAACAGCAGAGAGGATTGCTGTAAGTTCTGCTTTGTATAATGAGAGCCAAAGTTTAATTTTTGCTGAATATTGATGCAATATAGTCTTATCTTGGATTTGAATTTAACCAATATCCATTTTGCATTTGTTATTGGTAATATTGCTTAAAGAGCCATCAGTGTAAAATGTAAACTATAAGTAGTGTGAGTTGTTGTATGCAATTTGTTAAAGAATTTCTGTAGCTTGATTTTGTACAAAAATATCAGATATAGCATTATTATATATAATGATATTAAGTTGTGAAGGTATTGTAATAGAGTTTCATAGTGCATTAGAACATAATAGGTTAAGTAGATTTGCATAAAGATTGAGTGTAATAGAGGAATTGAAGTTAACTTTTCTGTCTAGAAATTTGGTTATAAAGTTGGTAGGAATATTAAATATGCATTTGTTTTGTATATGATTGGAATTGAGGTAACACCATGTGTATTATTTATAGGTATAGTTAACTGAAGGGTATAGGTGAGTATGTAAGATATCAAAGTTAATTAGCCAATGTATTATAGAAATTGTGTCTTCTGTCTGGTTATATTTTCTTGCTTCACCTATAGTAGTATTGTTATGTTTATGATTATAAGCAATTATCTAAGGTTTGGGTGTATTTTTGTAATGTCCAGTAGTGAATGAAATAGAGTTAGTGTAAGATAATTGTAATTGGGAACTAATTGATCTGAATTGATAATTAGCGATAATTGTGTTTTCTAAAGTAGTAAACCATAATAGCTTACAGCCTTTAGATATATGTTAAATTCTTAGAGAGATATATTTTCAGTTAAGTAATACAGAGTTATCATGTGATGTTAGTTGTTCAAGATACATTATCTCTTTAGTACATAGTTGTTTTTTGAATTGTATATAAAGTTTATATGTAGTAAGAAATTGTTCAATTGGTGTATATAGATGTTGAATTGTGTAAGGTTTAAGAATACTAGAGTTGACTAGAAAAGTTAGCTGAAATTTATTAAGCAGATGTATTATTTTATAAGTAGTTGTATTTTTATTAAGTCCATCTATATATGGGTAAAAATGTTGTAAAATGTTAGTTGTTGACTATAAATTGTTTTGCAGTTGTTGGAGTCGAATATGAGTACTAATGTTCATTAAACTTGAGTCATTAATGTGAAGTTGAAATTTGAATATATAATGTTGTGCTTGTATATCCCATATGTTTTTAATACCCAGTATCGCATCGATTTCTTGTTCTTGTGCTATTCTTAGTAATCGACCAGGTTCATTTTTATCCTTCTTGTACAGTATCTCTTGCTCTAATTTTAGTGTCTTGCCGATTCTAATTACCTTTCTTCTTTGAGGCTTTTCTAGTCATTTCAAGAGGCGATTGTCTTGTAGATATCGTTTGACTTGTTAATACAATGTCAGTTTCATTTTTTTTAAGGCCAGAATACTGACTACCTGGACTGGATTTTCTTTTAACATCAGGTTTTGGGTTCAGCTTTTTAGTTGTTCTATTCCTTTCTATAAACTAAATTTCTAATTTGGCATCAATTTAATTGAAGCCCCACAACTCGCTCCAACACATTCTAACCTTCCTTAAGTTCATTAGGTCTGTGACACATGTCACTATAATCTACTCTATTTTATCGAAAGGAAAGCTATTATATTCTTTTTTTTGTTTTTTTGTTATTATTGTTCTTCCATCATGTCACTTTCGGTTTCCTGGGTGACTATATTTTATCCATTGACCATGGTCAATAACTCATCTTAGTAGTCATCATTCCATGGCTACAGACATTTGTGGGAGCATCTGTGGGAACGTCCTCAAAACAGCATCACACAAGGATCTCATTGATTTCTTGGATCACATGTTGTTTGCATTCTTCTTCTAGTACAGTTTCATCTTCTTCTACAGGACATGGTTCTTCATCTTGCTTATCGTTTAGAGGAGCTCAGTCTCTCTTTAATATTTTCAGAGCTATCGATTCTAGAATCATTGAGTATCTTACTTTCTTTTCATAGGGTTCACCAACATATTTCTCGTCATCATATGGGTCAAGTGGCTTGTTATCTGAAATGTGGTTAGGAACAGGCTCCTCATCATTCAATTCCTCATTGAGTTCTAATTTGTTTCAGATGGTGGCTAAGAATACTTCAACTTCTTTTTCTTCATACTACTCATTTCTTGTGACGTTATCATCTGTGGTGGTAATAAGAAATCATTCTTCTGGCTCGATTTCGAAGCAGTCATCCACCATGTAGGCCTCTTCCATGATCTATTGATCCTCATTCCTCAGAGGTCTTTGTAAGTTTTCATCAAGATGGTTGTACAGGTCTTCTCTTTTGAGTTCAGCAAGGATATTTTCGAGCAGGTACATGCATTTCCTCTCCTTTATCCTGTATTCTTCTTCCTTGGTTAGGTCCCATTAGGCTTCTCTCACTTCAAGATGATAGTTGCGTGAATATCCAAGGTCATAAGGATCGTCTTCTGATTCTTCTTATTGTCCAATTCCATTTTACTACTGTTTCCGTATCTATTCCAACTCATTTTATCATCCATGGGGTTATCACATCCATTTGGTATACTTCTACTTCTTCATGGATGGGTTGGTATTTATACTCTGTTTACATTTCAAGCCACTTTAGGACAGCCAAATCATTGTCATTTGTCTCTTTAGGGGTTAACTCTATGGATTCTAGGTGTCGTGATAGAGCATTAGTGTTACTATGGACTCTTCCTAACTGATGCTCGATGTTGTAATTATATGGTTGGAGCCAAAGGATCCATCTAGCCCTTCTTACTTTGAGCTTGGAGGTTTGAAGCCACTTTAATGCCAAATGGTCCAGTAACACTACAAATGGCATGAACCCAAAATAGTGATAATAGTGCTCAATCATCCAAAGTATCACCAAGCATTCTTGTTCGGTGGTCGAATAGTTTCTCTCAGCTTGGGTCAGACTTCGACTTGTATACAAGATTATATACTTCCTTCTTTCTTCTTTTTGGGTTAATACGGCACCCAATCCTGTTCCTGATGCATCAGTATGGAGATGGAACATTCGATCAAAGTTTGGGTATTGTAGTATCAAGGCAGTAATCAAATAGTTCTTAAGTGTTTCAAAAGCACTATTTTTTTCTTCTCCCCACTCATATTTAACATCTTTTTGTAGTAGCTGATGTAGGGGTCTGGCAATAGAGACGAATCCCTTGATAAACTGTTGATAATAGGAGGCTAAGCCTATGAATGCCCTTAACTGCTATATTGTCCTAGAAATGGGAAATGTTTTTATTTTCTTTATCTTGGATTCGTCAGGTCGAATCCTATCTCTTCCTACTATGTGGCCTTTGAACTAGATTCCTGGTTAGAAAAACTTGCATTTTTCTATGTTAATTTTTAATTTGGCTTTATCCAACTTCTTGAATACCTTTCGTAGATGCACTAGGTGTTCTTCAAACATCTTGGAGTATACATTGATGTCGTCTATGTATACTACAGTGAATTTTCCCAAGTATTCTGCCAAGACTCAATCCATTAGCCTTTGGAATATCGCAGAGGCATTGTACAGCCTAAACGGCATGACTTTAAATTCATAAAGTCCTGCCTTGGTGATGAAGGCAGTCTTTTCCCTGTCTTTCTTGTCCATCCTAACCTGCCAATATTCACTTTTCAGGTTCAGGCTTGAAAACCAACTTGCGTTTCAGAATTCCTCTAGCAAGTTATCAATTTGTGAAAGGTGATAGGTGTCTTTTCTCATAATGGCATTCGCCTGGTGGTAATTGATGCAGAGTCTTAATTTTCCACCTTTTTTAGGTACTATTACAACAGAGGAGGCCTAGGGACTATTAGATTGTATGATTAACCCTCTTTCCTTTATGTCTTTTAGCTCCTTTTTAACAAATTTTTGTTCGTTAGTGACGATGCAATACGAGTTTTGCTTTATGGGTTTGGCGTCTCCAGTATTGATCATGTACATTAGTACCGAGGTTTCTTTCAGCTCTTTTGTATTTTGCACAAAGAGACCTTTCTCTTGATGAAAGAATTTCTGGGCTCATTCCTGCTGTTGGTCATCCAATTCTTTCGTTTGGGCAAATTTCTCTAAGTATTCATTAATACCATGTTTTGAGGGTCTGGATCCTGGTTAGGAGTGTCTTCTATGACAGTTAAGTAAATGGCCAGGCTTTCAGCATCTACTACGAGTTATCGTATAATCCCACTTCTTCAATTGCCGATTTCTTTGTATGTTAACCCTCTTTTTTCAACAGGTCTTCATCCTTGTAGGTGAATTCGTTAAAAGTCTCTTCACTTTTGCTCTTATCATCCCCTCAGATTGAATCTTGAAGGTCTCCATTACCAGAATAAGATATTGGGACTTCAACCATTTGAACATGATATCTCAATTAGAGCCGCCTTTCATCGAAATGTAATCAGGCTTGTGCTTTTAGGAACCAATCAGTTCCTAAAAGCAGGGTTTCGTCTGTCGACTCAATCACTTGGAGGGTGCTGGGTATTACTAACTCTTGAAGGATGATTTTTATATCGTTGATTTTCCCTAAAGTGTGGGTTTTGGTGCCAGTTGCCATAATGACTAAGGTGGAGGATTTTTCTTGAATTTTTAAACCTAGCTTATCAACTAACTTCTTCATCATTATGCTTACTGCAGCTCTGGAGTTGAGTACCACTACAACTGGGTTTTTCTTTATCCTCATGTAGCAATGAGTAGTAGTGGTTCATTTGTTGTTATCAAATTTAATCTGGGTGGCTTCTTGAATTAAGGGTAGGGGTCTGTGTAAAATTTTGGCCAAGTTTCAGTGTTGGTTTGGATACTGAAGCATTTGACCTATAGTAGTATTAGCCGGCATCAACAAAATATTATCAGCTATGTTATACAGAGTCAAGGTATTAATGATTGATGGGTTTCTCTTGCATCAAGGTCTTTTTTCTGGAATAAACATATTGTCTTCCATGTGGTCAAGTCCTTTCCCCAAGTCTACCAGAGGATGCTCATTGGCTTCTCAAGGTCTTAGTCGTTTCTCCCAGCATCCACCTAGTTGCTTTTGTGCCCTTTTTCTTTGAGTTGTGCCACTAGCACTGAGTTGTGGTTGTTTTTCATCTACAATGTACATCTCATCTTCATACTATCCATCATTATCGTTTATATACTGATCAAGTCTTTCTGCGTAGTTACTAACTTTTCTTATTTCTTCAATATTTCTTTTAGGTTTCCTTTCCAATAAGCATTTCTGGGCAATATGTCCGGTCTCACCACAATTGTAACAGATGATTTCTTTTCTCCATCTGTCATTTTCATATGGATTCCTTTTTTCATCTTCACGTGGTCTTCGACATTTCTCTTCAGCTGGGATTTCTCAGTTTCTATGGGTGGAGGCAGCATAATTGAGGGCCATCTGCTCTACTTTCTTAAATAGATTCCCCAATTTCTCCTCGATCGATTTATGCTAGTTTTTCTTGATAGTTTGCTTCCTGTAATACTCACCTGCTTCTACTCTTCTTGTGCTTACAATTGCCTTCTCTAGGTCTTCCTGTTCTGAGACAGCTACAAAAATTGCAGTTTTTTCTTTTAGTCCACTTAGGAACATCCAGATTATATATGTATCAGAGAGGTCATCATCTGGATCAACTCTTTTCAAGAGTCACTTAAATTTAGTGGCGTAGGTATCAACCTTCTTGTCCTTCTTCTGCTAGAGATTGTTGAGTTCAATTTGCCACCTATGATGCTTCTTCGAGATTGCAAAGAAGTAATGAAACTGTAGTAGAAGTTTTCCTTTTCATTGTCTTCATTCTTCTAGTTCTTCAGTTCATCCTTCTTTCCCTTATGTCAATTGGCAGCAAGACCCTTGAGGTACCCAGATGCGATCTTCAGCATCCTCTTCTCAGTCCAATTGTTGGCCACCAAGGCTCTCTCGAATGTTTCCAACTATTCAATCGGATCCTTGTCATCGTTTCTGCAAAAGGGTTTGATCCTAACATGTGCTAATTCTCGTCTATCCTCGGGGTCTTTCTTTGAATCTGCTATCATCGTAACGACCCTAGTGAACGAAACAGTTAGGGAATCCAATAGCTCCTTAAGTTGGTCCTTATTCATGACTAAAGTGGTTTTATAGGTATCAGGGATGTAGTTTTATATCTGTTCTAGTTTTAGTGTTTCTTTTTAATTACTTATTTTCTTGTTATAACTGTTATTCATTTGTTTCTTCGATCGGGAGGAGGGGAGGAGGTAGTTGTCATTTCGGATCTCTCATGTAGCCTTTAGGGTCAGTAAATTGGGTCGAAAGGGGCGTGTTAGATTTGGCGAGTGGTTAACTAGATTTTGGATGGGGTTTTCTTAATCGTAGAGGGGTTCAGGGTAGGTTATTTAAGATATGCGAACACACTTTTTGTACCTTACGGTTAGGGACAGATTATATATTATAGCAATGGCAATTATTGTTTAATAAAGATACTCGATTTACAAGCAATTTTACTATTAGTGTTTAAGCAATGTATTATGTATTATGTATTCGCTAAGGGGAAGTTGTTCTTCCCGAAGGGCCTTTCGGCCTTTATTTATAATTATCTATTTCTATTTACATGCTGCGATGCATACGACTGATGCTTCCTAAAAGCCCATTCTGACCGATCGCTGCTATCCGTCATATCAGTCATATGCGACCGACGCGACTGATGCGACCTATCGGTCGTATACGACGGATGCGACAAATGCGACAGATGCTATCGATCTTTTCCTAATTGGGATATGGCCCCCAAGCGGTCAGGGTCCATCCGGGCTCATCCGGGTCCCACAACGAACAACTCAAAATTTACTGATTACGAAGTAGAAGGATTTTAGTAAACGTTGCGATTTGGAACCTGAGTTCACGAAAAACATACAAAAGAAAGGTGCAATATGGATAGCATCAAAGAATTGCACCGTGAGTCTTTTACTATTTTTAATTTATATTAAGCTCTTAAAAGTTGTTTTTTCTAATAGTGATTCCTTTCTAGGCACTAGATCTATTAAAAAATTCTTATAAGGAAACAAAACAACCTTTCATGTCAACGTCAATGCCTGAACTAGATATAGCATTAGGCGGAAGTGTACCATGCTCACCCTAACAGAAATTGTGGGGCCCACAAATTTCGGCAAGACTTAATTCTGTCTTACACTATCAATTCCTGCCACATTACCTGTTTGTATGAATGGTCTTGGCGGAGGAACATGCTCAAGGCGCTTCCTTGCGGAAAGGTATTTTTAATGTCTTTTTTGGATATTTTTAACCATGCTTTATTTTTTATACATGATTCTCATTTAAGATCTATAGGTTAATGGAAATATCAAAGTATAGGTTCCAAAATCCACGTCAGGATAATTTGATAAAAATGACCGATGCAGTTCATTTAATGAAAGCCAAATCCTTAAGGAGTTGGCAAATATGTAAAAAAAATTAAAAATTTTTATTTTCCGTTGAAATTTATTTTATTATTTCCTTATTATAAAATGGATTCCTAGATATTTATTTTTTTGATTGAGAATTTTCAAGAATTCATTATCGAAAAAAATATTAGTTTATTAATAATTGATTCATTTGGGGCTCTTATAAAAAAGGAATTTATTGGTAAAAAGGATTCCTTAGACAAAAAAGTCGATTACTAATTAAATTTGCTGCATGGTTAAAGTAGGTAATCATAGCATTTTCATAATGTGTATAAAATCAATTTTTTACTCATTTTATTCTGATTTATCTTTTACCTCAATATTTAATAGATTCTTATCCGAATAATTTAATATGCCGACAATCGTGACAAGTCAAGTAATTTCATTGAATAACATTCAAGATGCATTAACAGATATTACAAATGGTATCTATTACAATATCAATTATTATTTGCAATAACATTTTAGATCTTGAGGTAAAATCCTTAAAGCAATTTTTAGCACACGATTCAAAAAAAAAAGAAAAGCCCTGAGTACATTAAGATTCTTGTTAATTGAAAGCTAGTAACATTTATCTACAAAAACTTGAAATAACGAACATGGACGTTATTTCGAAGTCAAATCTTTTAAAAATGGTATATTTGGTTCCAAATAAGCTTACGGCGTCCCGAAATAACGCACATGACGTACTCAAAATAACGAACAAACGCCCATTATTCGAGTTTTTACGTACTTATTGTATTACAAGACCATGACCATTACAGTATCTTAAAATTCTTTAAAATCATTAAATAAAACTTATTACAACCAGAAGCCCATATGGTATAAGGTTTATCAAGCCAATCAAATTACTAATCATCCGTCTTTTTTGTATTATTTAAATATCTATTCAATCATAACCTGATCTCGGTTTATAAATCCATTTCTGGTTAGTTTTGCGCGTATATGACATTAATTTAACAAATTTGATTGGCTTTTTTGAGTTTGATACTATGATCGAAAATGGGATATATCTTTGGGTCATAGTTTATGAACCAAAATAAAGTAGGAATCCAAATTCCCATGCTCAAATTATGTATCAGTGTCATGATTCAAAAAATGTTTGGGCTGTGATCCTACTCAACTTTAACACCTCTTGCTCGCGCTCGAAGGTTTCGATCATTTGAAAGCAATACAACCGCCTCATTCCTTTTCCTGATTTGTTATGAAAACCGTTATCCCAGTATGCCACAGACAGATGCCAAGAATAAGATCATCTAAATTTTTCTTTTTATCTTCATCACCAAAACCAAATCTTCATTAAAGTTAATTCCAGATACATAATTGCCTTTATTTATCTGAACTCTGAGTTTTTTAGACAATGATAAAGCTTGTTCAAGATAAGTAATTACCTCATATGCTGCAGCGCCATGAGGGTGCGGGTTAAGCTTTAACCCATCCAATTCCGTGAGAATAAGAAAAAAATTAATTAAATAGAATAAAATAAAATAAAACTCAAGTGTTTCTATTATATTTACTAGTGTTTGGATCCTCTACGTGGATCCGAAATCGATCCACTAGCGCATCAGATCGGTCCGAATCTTTTACAGAACATCAATATTTAATATTTACTTACTTACCAACCAAAGGTACAACCACCATCCAATTATCACTTTGGATGATTTGTTTGACCATGTTGAGATCCCCGATAATGAAATTGGTATCTATCGCAATTATAGTATATCCTACAGCAATTCTAGAAGACGAAGGTGGTGTCACCTTTTTCGTTGCACGAGAGGGATTTTTCTTGGAATTCTTTGACGAAAATTTTTGTGTTGTGGAACCTCGAGAACCCTCACAAGTTGCAGCTAAAAGATTCTCTAATTCTTGTTTGTGAGACTAAATAGAATAGGTAGCGTAATATCATGTATATAGCGTGAATATTTACATAAATATTTATATAAATAAAGACATACTTTCAATTCCATAATCCCTTTATTGTCTGACTCATTGTGATCACTAATGTATTCATTATTGGAAAAATCTGTAGATTTTGTTGTAACCGGACTAGTTTTATCATCTTCAGTATATAAATTTGAAGGATATTCATTTTCCTTGCCAGAAATTTCATCAAATAATTTTAAGGAAGACGTAAAAGTGATATCTTCAATATTAAAATTTAAACCAATGAATTTCTGTAAAACCATATATATTAAACAATAGATATTATTTTCATCATTGATAAAGAAAAAATGAATAAATTATATGAGTAAATGAAAGAATTAAATTACCTTAGTTAACAGATAACTCAATTCCATAATCCTTGCTCTACGACGACTTTTAAAATCTTGATCAGAAATCAAATTTAAATCATTATTTATCACAAGTTCAATATCATCATCCGCAAATTTTATATATGGTTTAGGTGCATGTTCAAACATATAAGTTACATAAAGTGACTGAAGCCAAGAAATGCCACGTAATTCCCAATCTTCAGTTAATGGAGAAGGACGAAGACGATCTATATAATTTGAATCTTCAATGTTTGATGAAAATTCTATAATTTCTTTTATGGTAAATGGAG